>APFE031525888.1:10591-92047 GCA_000404065.3 Pinus taeda | reverse complement strand
TACATCATCTCCCAGAAGTTCTCCACTGAAAACTGCTCATAAATGGTCAAAATTGGACCATACTGAAAGCTCCATGTAGAGGGTGCGATGCATATCACCTTCCCAATGTACAGGGTGTGATGCACACTATTTTGCTCCTCTGTAGGGTGCGATGGTCGGGAATGGACAAATGGCAAGGACCAAAATGCGAGGTGGAAGATCATGGAATCTTCGAGAAGCTTCCCCTCTGACACTTGCCACTCCATTTTCGACCAGGGATGAGTAAGAGATCTTGATTCTCCAAGTGGAAGCAAGAACTATCAGAGAGAAGACATTAATCAAGATCCCAAAAGATGACTCACCTCTCTATAATCATCTATATATGGATCCCTCATCACAGAGATCCAGAGGCTGGAATTTTGTCAACTATAGAGAAGTGTTGTTGTTATTTTGGTGTATATTCACAGTGTTGGGTGATTTTTCTTTGCTTGAGGTGAAAGAAGGGCTTCTTAGCTGGAGGATGATGCTGGGTCAAAGCTGCTCATGGTTGTAATCCTCTTGCTACTTTTTATCTGAATAAAGCTATTCTTGTTTCCTTCCATACCTTGTTGTACTTGTTTATATATGCTTGTATATGGTTAATGTACATCTGATCCTACATTATTTATGAATTTAGATCCTTGTTTCTTTCATAGTAGTATGTTGTTGTGATTCTACAAGTCCTTTTGAAGCTAAGCAGACAAAGAGTGAGCAGCAAAACTCTATCAAGAAGGAGAGGGAATCGAACGCAAGACTCACGTTGGCCCTCTTGGTTCTCCTCTCATCTATTTTCATAAAAGGAATCAATAGTAGACTTTGATTGTTTGTTTCTAAGATAGCCACACATCTTAGTGGGAATAGCAGCATCCGTGTGGACACTATTCCCGTATAACATCTCTACTACCTATTGCTAAGTTTTTGAACTATTTTCTCACCTCTCCACCTAAGCTCTAAGTAAACAGCGTTAGTTTTACATCATTCTCATCTACTTCATGAAGGTAAAAAATTCCATTCATTTTGTCTATGTGTTGTTGTGCACTGATAACATCATTGCCATCAAATTGGGGAATCCTGCTCTGATAGTCTTGGGGAATATCATATAACTGGGTAGGTAAAACCAAGGGATCATAACAAGTAGTCATGATGTATGGTCTTATGGGAGGTGTAGATGTAGGATTTGTTGGAATAGGTTGGGCTACTGCTTCTAATACTACTAAATAAGTAGCAGAAATTACAGAAGAGGTAGGGTTGACTGATGTTGGATGAACTGATTTGGAAGAGGAAGTTGATGCTTCAATACTAAGAACAAAATTTTCAACAGATTAATGAATGTAATCTTGATCTACAACATGATCAAGCGATGACACAAGATCCTACAATTTGTCGAAGTTCTGAAGGGCTTGCTGATCCAAATCAGGTTCAATAGATGGTCTTATTGGTTTGTAGGCCTGAAGAATGGATTCATCAACCACTGTTTGATCAACAAAAGTTTCAAACTTGGTCCTAAAAATATTGTGTTCGAAAGGTAACTTAAACTAAATATCTTGTATGGTGTCAAGGTTTTCAGGAAGGGAATTTTCTCGAGAAAGGGGGCTATTGCTTCCTTGGATTTCAGTTAAACTTCTTCTTCTTAGTATCCTTTTAGTTTTGTCTAAAATTTTCAAGTGAACCTGGATTAGGATTGGCTCATGAATGAATTCTTTTTGGAGCCAAATCTTCAAAACTGAAAAACGGCCTCTAATCCTTTATTTCCAATATTTTGATCATTAGACTTCTTGAAATAAATATGTATAAACTAGGGAAATTAGCCTTATGAAAATGAAATGAAGGATTATTTTTGAGTCCCCAGTATGGTCGCTAAAATGTTAGCACTCTGTAATTTTTTGAGATTGTAGAAGAAAATTGCAAATGTAACCACAAGACTACTTTGGAAGTTGGGATCTAGCCTTGCTAGCTTCAGAGAGGGATCTCTCTGTAATATTTAACTTTGTTGTATTGAATATTAGGCTAGTTATGAAGTTTAAGGTTTGATTTGTATTTGAATGTTTGGTTGATAACTAGATTACCATTAGGTTATGGAGTCTGTTTCATAAAATACAGATCGATTTCGATGTCTACATATAGATATCACAGGGCAGGGTAGCCAAACTGAATGGATTATTTTAGTTTATGATATGGGGAATGAAGAACATATTAAGATTAACTTTAGATATAGAGCATTGTTACCTGAATTCTATATTTAAAGTTCAGTAGAAAACATGGAAATTAATCAAAGTCAGGAGCAGAGTGTAGATTTAAACAAATTTTGTCCTTTAATTATCTATTGAATAATTCATATTAAGAAACAAATATGTGTGATAAACAAAGAAATATAAACATATAGAACGATAGAGGAACTTCACCAACAACGACACAAGAATCCTGTGAAAGAGCTTTCTGTATTACTAGTAAACCTTTTGTTGCTTCAGTAATGTACAATAGTGTTCTTCTGTATAAAAAAAAAAACCTTTATTACTTCAAAAAATGAAGTATTTATAACTTATTTACAAAAATATCCTGTCAAAACCAACTAGGATGTATTTAGGAATTCCTAAACTGAATCTATTTAACTTATTACAAGTATTTAGGAAAATTCAAACTATCTATATTGGTGGCTTTAAATTGGTGGAACAACTCGTTGTATGGCCCTTGAATTTTTCTTTGTTGTTGATGCTGACCTATGTAGCGAAACCTTTTGTTTACTCCAATAATTCACATAGTTTATCCCAATGTTGTTCACTCGAGATAGTCATTTTTAGTAATTTTCTGTAAACTTCGTCGACTTCAGTATATTTAGCAAATGTCGGCTTGTTGGCTTAAGGGGTCATGACCCAGGTTCAGAGTTGTTTGTGCCAACCAAAAAAACCCTAATTATTGGCCCTTTTAGCAATAACCTGTATAGTGCACCCTGCAGTCTCACCCGAAGTAGTATTGGGGGCTGTTAGAACCAGGTTTCTGCATCTAGAGACCGTGTGATAAGTGATCTTTCTATGGTCTGTTGATGTAACTATAAAAAAACAGCTTCTAGACCTTCGTGAAGGTCTACAATCAAACTTTATAGACCTAAAGGAAGAAGATTATCCACTTTCGCGCACTAAATAGTAGCCTTAGATCTAATTTCACGTAGATCTACCCGATTCAATAGAAATCATAATAGATTTAACCTTTATCTTCGTGAAAATAGATAATTACTTAGTTAATGCATAGATCTTAAAGATTCAATAGATTCACATGGCAATTATACTTCATTTCACAGAAAATAGATCATTAAGCCATAATGCATAACTTGAACATAAATAAGAATAATACACAAAATCTAGATATTTGTTCCAAAATCAGTCTTTATTAAGTTCAGCGCTCAATTTATAGACTCTTCCACCCTACACACCTAGCTGCAGGGCCTACGCACTTAGTTGCGGACTTGCCAATGTCTCCGTGCACTCCGCTACAAGAGCCTTCCCCTTTTGCTTAAGTACAGGAAAAAGAGCTTCCTTCGTTACTACTTTCCCAAAAACAATAATCTTCTATCTTAAATTCGTGCTTAGACTTGCTATGACTCAACTATATATATATTTTTCAATACAATACCATGGTCTGTGGACCATGGGTGAGTCCCAAAACCATCCTATAACCTACCTATATAAGGGGCTAAAGCCCCTTTGACTTCTACTTAACTGTGCAATCTGCTTCCACATTTCATGGAGACTTTACATTCTTTACAAAATTCTTCTCAAAAAATGGTTAAACTAACCCAAAATTGACACTAGGGACCCTATCCCAAAATGGCTTGGTAGCGAATATATGTTTAATTTCATATTGAATGTCCAATTCATATGTCAACACTTCCAAGAATGCCTTTCCTGTCATAGTGAATCTTCCAACTGCAACCTTCAAACTGTCTCTCGCCTTGGTCATTAGTTCCTCACTGTAATCAGACCACGTGTTGAACTTATCATTAATAACTAATAAATTTGGAAGTCCTTTCTTGTAGAGGGCTTCCAGCTTGTTGAAGAATCTTTGTACACTAGTTTCCATAATCTGACATTTTTCTTCAAGAGGTCTCATCATATTTCTCTTAGTCAACACCTTCTTGACTTCCAATATTGTTTATGTTATGTCTTCAATTTCTAGCTCTTCTAGTTCCTGTTTGCTTTTGGAGTTAAGGAATTTGATAAGCTGAGTGCCTTCACTGGGTCTATCACCCAACTTCTTTCTCACTTATTCGATGACTTCATTACACCTTAGAATAAGTTCCTGTTGTTCAAAAATGATTTGTATTGAAGGCCAAATGTCTATCATGTCTTCATTGATTCGCTTCCATATATTCTCTTTTACCTGTGCCAATGTATTACCCATGAAATTGTCTTTTTCCAACTTCTGCAATCTCTGGGATAATGTTTGGGATCTTTGTGTTTCTGTTAGGATGGAATTAACAAATCTTTCTTTCTGTTCCTGTAGGACTTTCACCTCCTGTCTTAGTTTCTTTATCTCTTCTCCATGTATAGACATGTTTTCCATGGATTCATCCAACTTAATTAAATCATCTCCAGCTGATGTGGGAAGTACTAGAGAAGAGGACATTCCTGCTATTGTGGCTGATGTAGGGATACCTTTCTGAATTTGAGATGCAATTGGTGCTGCATAAAGAGGAACTATTTCTAGTTGTGAACTTTGTTCTTTTCTTTGATCATCTTGTCCATCTCTGCTTCCATTTCTTTGATCTGTGCACTCTGCTCCACTAGGAGATTCAGCATCTATTATTTGTGTAACTTTGTATCTCCTAGCTCCTTTTCCTGTGGATATTCAGTCATAGGTAGCTTAAATTTCTTCTTTAGGGATGTTATGTCAGCATTCTTCTTCCTAATTATCTCCTACCTTTGAATTACTGAGATCAAAACCTGCTTTGATTACTATTATCGGGAAATCTAGTGTCAATTTAGAGCTGCTACTCCAACTAAGATGGGTAGCTATCTTAGAAACAAACAAACTAAAGTTACTCTCATTTTCCTTTATGAGAAGTAGATAGGAGAGAAGCAAATAATACCAACCTCGATCCTTCGCTTGGTTCCTTGCTTGTTCTCTCTCCCCTCTGACAGATCTTTGTCGCTCCTTCCTTGCTTACCCCGCTTCAAAGAGCACCTGTAAAGTCAAAGCAGCATAATACCTTAAAAGTACAGAGATCTAAAATCATAAACAATATAGGACCAGATATATATTGACCACACAATTGCATATATCATCAAACATACAAGAATGTGGAGGAAAACTTGAATAGCTTTATTGATAGAAAGAGTAGAAGAGAGGATTACAACCCATTGATCTGACCCAGCGTCGTCCTCCCAGCATGAAAGCCCTTCTTCACCTCATGAAAATCTTAGATAACCCAACACTATGATTTTCCACCAAGAAACTAATAGCACTTCCTTACAAGATACAAAATTCCAGCATTTAGATCTTTGGGTTGAGGGATCCATATATAAATGTTTGCAGGGGGTGAGTCAGCTTCTGGGATTTTGATTAGTGTCCTCCCTCTGATATTTCTTGGTTCCACTTGGAGATTCATGATCTCTTACTCATCCCTGGGTGAATTCAGAGAGGCAAGTGTCACAGGAGAAGTTTCTGGAAGATTCCATGATCATCCACCTTGCAACTATCTCTGCCATTTGTCTATTCTCGCCCATCACACCCTATAGAAGGGCTTTTCAGTGTGCATCAGACTTTTTGTATGTGGCAAGTGAGATGCATCGCACCCTTAGCACTAAGTAGTCTGTATGGTCCAGTTTTGACCAGTTCTGAGCAGTTTTCCATGGAGAACTTATGGGAGATGATGTAATTAGCTAACCTTGTTCCTTTAGGGTGTGAAACAACACTTTTAGGGACTCAGAAGCCCTTGGTTTATGGACATATATGATTGGGGTTGCAATGCCCAAATATGTCTATAACAGTTGCCCCCTAAAGCATGAGGTCATAAATCTTTTGATGTCGGGTGAAAAGCTTTATCATGAGGATCCGAGGTTTTACGAACTCGAAGGTGACCTGTAATAAGATACAATACAATACATTATCTTCATAATATTTTCTTGATCTAGTTGAGGAAGACATTCCCATGCTCAACTTTATAAATTCATGTTCATGTACATAGGACAGACAACCGTCTGTATGGCAGACTGATGATTCTGATAGAGCCATCATCCTTTTATTTGGATGATCATCTGTGCAAAAATCATGTACATTTGATGTCTTCATTTTCCTGAATATATCACAGCCTCGATGGATGAAACTAGATCTGGGGTCTTCAAACTCGTTCAATCTTCGCCCGAAGTACAAGTCGATCCATGTGAAAAGATGTTCTGGAGTCAAACATGGAAAGACATCTCCTGATTACTAGCCAATAATGTAAGTTGTTAACAAGCGTGAGAGGAATCACCGATAATGATGATGACCCTCAAGGTACGACAGTACAATTCACGTGGTGTGAAAATGGGACTTGGCGTCAAACACCACGTAAAATATTTCGATCAAAGGCCATTGATGTAAACCTGTCGCCGGAAGTAAGAAACTTGCCATTGAGGCATGCAAGCTTCAAAGTACTGAAAGGGTTGTTCCTAGGTCGACTTCTTGGATAATGAGCTGTCGTCAACAAGAAGTAACCCGTCGTAGGAGGGCCTTAATGAATCCCACATCTACGACACAGAATGGAGAAAATGATTTTTTGGAGGTGAAAACGATCTGATGATACATGGTTCAGGGTGGCGGTCATGAAATAATGAAGGGTGAGGGTATTGCAGTGGATGAGACACAAGTTGGGTTGCTGAATTCTCTGAGCGACTTCTCTTGAACATATTGGTGACACTGAAATGGATTGGTAGCATTAATCCCAAAAATGGATGGTACGGTGGACCAATCGTAATATGACTAGTGAATGGAATAACCCAACCCGACTCAATCATGGTGATGGAGTGAAGGTGTCATGTTCAAGAGCGACTTGCTACCAATAAATTTTCTTCAAGTTTTCTTCCCAATTTTTTCCTAGTCATTGCTGACCAGTACCTCTTTATTTTTGTCAAGCTTGAGGAGGATAACATATGCTTTTTCTATAATTTTCCCTTTGGGAAAACCCGTCGCTATGTTTTAACGAGCCTAGTGACAGTGAAACTCATTCTTGTCTGCATGGACAAGTTTGTCACTATTAGTTTTAACGAGTTTAACGACAAAGATAACTCAGTCCTTTTTCAATTTTAGAGAGTCTAAAAAGGGACGGAAAGGAAACTCCAGTAATCCTTTTTCGTCAGATAATCCCTTAAGTCCGAAAAAGTATAAAATAATACGAAAGGGATGAATTTTCGATAGTTTTAATGAGTCAAACAAGACAAGCGCTCGATCTTTTTGTGTAATAATCCCTTAGGTCCAAAAAGATTAAAATCTAGAGGAGGGATAACACTTATGATAGATTTAACGAGCTGGAGAGGCCAATTTCTTGGCAATATTTTCATATTTTACAAGTCAGATGAAAAGAGCTTAAAGGAGACTCGTTCTTGAGGAACGAGTGATATTTTCGGGTAGTAGCTAGTTCCAGGTAAGGTTTGGAATTTTTCAATCGTAGTAGTGTTACGAGGATGGCTAACAGAATCACTTGTCGCAGTTGTTCCTCAAAAGGGTAAAAAATCAAATGGAGGCGTATGATCGACTAAAACAGAGTGGAGGTGATGGTAAGAAAATGACCAAGGCTCAAAAGATGATGATAATGTGTTCGCAATGGTTATTTACCGGAGGTTGGTTCATTTTTTAATGAGCTTAAACTATGGTGGAACGTCTTCTCATTGCTTAGGTTTAATTTTTAGGGAGCTTACACCATTCGAAACTTTGGTCCGAATCCTTTCTTTATGTAAGAAAAGAACGACCAATCCTATGAGTTTAAAGGGTTGAGAATCTGCAAACTAAGAAAATAAATGGTCTCTTTTTACTTCCATGTGAAAAGGTTTGCATGCCCCAAGGTACAATGAAGTAAAGTCTCTAGGTTACCCTCAATTTGCAAACAAAGCACTTGCTCTGTCAGGAAAGGCATACCCTTTAACGTACAAAGTAGAGTTTCCAGGTTACCCTCCAATTTGCAAACAAAGCATTTACTCTGTCAAGAAAGGCATACCTTTTGATGGAGGTATCTTATTCCAGTCTAATCCCATTTTCCTAAACAGACGGGTGTGTCAGACTAGTCATATTCCTACGTGGAAACCCACCTTATACCTGGGGTTCTTCTTTTGAAGCAGACCAGAGTGCATGCCCCCTGGGATTCAGTCACAATCACCGAATTACTCACACTCATCAGGTGGACGAACTAGAGACTGATGAGACATTCCTTGCATGAAAAGACTAGTTAGGGATGGAATTTCACTATTAGCTATGTGTGAGCCGGGGAATGAAAGCTAGTCTATGAGCTGGACCACTCTGCCTTCATGCAGAAAACACATTACTCGAAAGAGTGAGGAGACAGTGGCTCCTATGCCATAAATTTAGTCACGCCCAAGAAGTAGATTGTAATCTAGAGGTCCTTGGACTACCATTACGTTTAGATAAATGGTTTTCCCTCTCAAAGTTATAGGCAAATTTGGAAGGATCCCTAACGGTCGACTGGTTCCTTTGTCGAAGCCTATTAGATTTCGCATCTCAGGAAGAAGCGATGGCGAACCAATCGCTTTCCAAGCAGTTGAGGAAATAATACTCATAGAAGCCCCTTCATCTATGATAGTACCGACCATGACCATTCGGTAAGATTGTACAATGATTTGGAATGGTACATTAGACGGTAGACGGAGTCTGCCTAGTGGATTCTAGTTGAAGGAAATGACTAGGTTGCTCGGAGGTGGGACCGAATAAATGGCCGGATACGACTCTGATGAACTTCCTTCCTGCGGTAAAGGAATGGGTAGATTTCCCCCATGTTCATTGAAGTCTGTGTTTACAAAAAGAATTTGAACGGTGTCGTTCTCATTCTCTTTGGTGACTATATCATCTGAAGATGGACCTTCCGAAGAAAAGACTGGGTTGACTGTCATCTCAACCCAATGACTTTGGTCTGGTGTAGACTCAGAGGGTTTATCTTCAATGGTAGATGCTTCGACCAACCACAAAGGTTTGTTAGTCGGATTTTCAACTAGCGATGGACTCGGCAAGAGTTTCTTGTATCCAGGAGGAAGCCGTAGCAGTGAAGCTGGACGGTTATCCAAGACTCTTTTAGCTTCATCCAGGAAGGGACAATGGTGGATGGCATGATCACCTTTACACAGCCTACAAGGAAACTTATATTTTCCTTTCTGCCCAAAGACTTCATTTTCACTAGTTTACGGTGTACTCTCAACATGATCATCAGAGGTTGACGACACCAGATTATGCAAACGAGGAGACCAGTCCCTTAAGATCCGAGGGATGCAAGGACAATCTCAATGATAGTGGTCTCCTTTGAAAATGACACATGGAGATTTAGGTTTGGAGGGTGCAGTGTGTGGATTTTCGCTAGATGATGCATGGTTGCCCCTTTTTGCCTTTGGCTCCTTTTTCTTCTTCTCCTTCTCCTTCCCTTTCTTCTTCTTCTCAGTTACTTCATTTTTAGCTTTACCAGCTTCACCAAGTGAACAGGAAGGAGGGAATGGAGAAACAAATGAAGCAGAAGGTTGGGGGGTAACTCTAGTATCATCTAGTTGCTAATTTGATTGCTCAGGAATCACGGTGCTTTGAATGACAGAGGTCGAGAAGAGCCATATTGGCAAGCCAATTGTCAGTCCTAGAAGGGACAATGTGGCCATATGAGGTGCACCATAATCTCCCCAAGAGGAGAAAGGACTAGGATTCCACCTAAGGGGAAATCCTTGGTTGGTGGACTCCATTTTCTCAACCTAAGACCAACGAGGGAACCGTGATGTTATTCCAATTAAAATAAATTTTATGACGCTTTGACACAACTTGATTTTTCAATTTTTAAGAGTCAAGAAAAAGCTAAAGATGACTCTAGTCGCCTTCAATTTTTAATGAGCCTGGAGTGAAAAGTGCTCAGATGGACCTTTTCCTTTAAGGAGTTTGAAAAGGAAAGAAAGAGACTACTCTGGAAATATAGACAGAGGGATTACCAAACCAATCACAAAACTGAAAAATACTTTTTACGGTATGACAGTCAATCTTCTTGAATGTTGTGTTTAGTGCATTGCAATTGATAGGGCGGCAGACACGGATTCCTAAGGATAAAGGATATAGCCTATTTTGGTCCCCCAATATATACTCAATAGTACATGGGAGCACAATTTCGTACTGGCACTTATCGTCTTAAAGAGGAGGAATCACCCAGCCTACGATGAAACCGATAGTTACCAGGATTTATGATGTTGGAATACGTCTCTAGCCTAGACTTCTAAACGTTGTGTGTTAGGTTCCAAAGCGTTTTTATGTTCACTGAATTTATTTTACAGTTGATCTTTTTAAAGAATTTTTCCTTTAAGGTTCACACGTGATATAGATACACAATTCCTAAAATGCAATCTAAGATGATAAACAATTGTTTATTCTTCTTTTTGCAATGAAAATCCTAGCTACTAAGGAAATAGAAGTGAGATTCTTTCAACATAGAGTAGAGAGCACACACTAAATGCACTGTCCTATATCAAAATCAACAAGCAATCTAAATGCAAATGCACATGCATATATTTTTTTTCCACTTTCTTAATGTGTGGGTGACAAAAAGAATGCTAAGTGCAAAACTAGATTATCTTTTTAAAGCGACAGTATTAACAGTTTTCTCTTCAAAATATGAAAGGAAGACAATGACGACACTTTACGATTTTGAATTGAAAACTACTTTTGACACTTGAAAAACTATTAATTCAAATCAAATACAAGAGTAACAGTGTAAACAACCATCAAGAATAGTAGGATTCTTTTCTTTGACTGAAAACAACACTTGCGACACTTCCAAATCAAAAGACGACAGTCCGACTAAGCTACTTCTTTGTAAAGGAGAACTGTAAATGGAGAAAAATACATAAAAAAAAACATTTACAATTCTTTGTACAATGGAGGTTGAATAATGCAAAGGAAGGGATTTTCCATAGTGGTATACTGATCACAGACAACAAAACCCCTGAATAAATCTGAAGAGAGTGAAGAAAACCCAAAATCTGGAGGCAGAAACAGTTTTATCTGATCATCGTACCTGTAACATAGGGAAACAGGGATGCATTTCACCTACTGCACACGGGAGGTGCGATGCATCCAGATTGCCAAGAGGAGAAGGTGCAATGGTCCAGGGATGAGACTTCAGCTTGGTTTTTGGTCATAGTTTGCAGCTTAGTTCAGGGATTTAGGCCAAGCCATTGATAGTCTGTAAATACAAATCACAGGGGCTGATATAATGAGGTTACTTGAGCCACCACCAGGGCAATTAGGATGTTTGCAAATCAATCATTTAGTTTATAAACAAAACCCAGAGATGGACTGAAGCAGCATTGATCTACTTTGCACTTGCATAGAAAATGCAGTTCAAAGGATAGCTGGATTAACTTTAGGCTCCGTCTCTAGTTTATAAAGCAAACAAATATAGACAAGCAAACAAGCTATTCAGTCCCCAGTGGAGTCGCCATTTTGTTATCGGGAAATCTAGTGTCCATTTAAAGCTACTAGTCCAACTAAGATGGGTAGCTATCTTAGAAACAAACAAACTAAAGTTACTCTCATTTTCCTTTATGAGAAGTAGATAGGAGAGAAGCAAAGAATACCAACCTCGATCCTTCGCTTGGTTCCATGCTTGTTCTCTCTCCCCTCTGACAGATCTTTGCCACTCCTTCCATGCTTACCCTGCTTCAAAGAGCACCTGTAAAGTCAAAGCAACATAATACCTTCAAAGTACAAAGATCTACAATCATAAACAATATAGGACCAGATATACATTGACCACACAAATGCATATATCATCAAACATACAAGAATGTGGAGGAAAATTTGAATAGCTTTATTGGTAGAAAGAGTGGAAGAGAGGATTACAGCCCATTGATCTGACCCAACATCATCCTCCCAGCATGAAAGCCCTTCTTCACCTCATGAAAATCTTAGATCGCCCAATACTATGATTTTCCACCAAGAAACCAACAACACTTCCTTACAAGATACAAAATTCTAGCCTTTAGATCTCTGGGATGAGGGATCCATATACAGATGTTTGCAGGGGGGTGAGAGAGCTTCTGGGATTTTTATTAGTGTCCTCTCTCTGATAGTTCTTGGTTCCAATTGGAGAATCATGATCTCTTACTCATCCTTGGGTGAATTTAGAGAGGCAAGTGTCACAGGAGAAGTTTCTGGAAGATTCCATGATCATCCACCTTGCAAACTATCTTTTCCATTTGTCTACTCTCGCCCATCGCACCCTAGAGAAGGGATTTTTAGTATGCATCACAATTTTTTCATGTGGTAGGTGAGATGCATCGTACCCTTAGCACTGAGCAGTTTGCATGGTCCAGTTTTGACCAGTTCTGAGCAGTTTTCCATGGAGAACTTCTGGGAGATGATGTAATCAGCTGACCTTGTTCCTTTAGGGTGTGAAACAACACTTTTAGGGACTCAGAAGCCCTTGGTTTATGGACATATATGATTGGGGTTACAGTGCCCAAATATGTCTATAACAATTACCATTTCCTCCAAATATTTGATTATGTTGTCTTTAGCAATGGAGGGCACTTTCTCCATTTTAAGCTAAGACTGAACATTGTTTAAAGAAAGTTGTAGTTTTGAAGCAGTGAGAACAGTCTGTGTGAAGGTTGAGTAGACCATTTCTCCAGTTTACCCATCCATATCCATTTGATCCAAAGGATGAACATCCTTTTCCTCAAACTCAAAGGTAGTTTGTTTGAAGTCTGTTGTTTTCTTTGGTTGTGGAAACTAGGCCTGCAAAAATGCCATATGAATTCTTCCCTTATCTTTATCATAGGCTGAAATGAGATTGTGCTGAATTGAGGTAGACTTCTTCCTGAATTGAGCAAAGATATTGTTATGAATGGCTTCATTCCTCTGTTTAATCTCTTTATATCTCTGGAAAATATCCTGATGCCTTTGTTTTAGTAGTTGAAAATGATGGAGAATATGTGGTATTGTTATCAAACTTAAAAGTTGGAAATCCTGAGAGTACAATAATACCATGTGTGTCCTCCAGTGGTGGGAATTCTATCTCAAAGCCTATCTTAACCTTCTTTGTATATATCTTGAACTCGTTAGCTAAGACTTTTGTAACTAAAGGAGAGTCCTCCTCTCTCGGTCTCTTCTCGAACTTTTCTCTGTGTAGAGGAGTCTCTAAAGCTACTCTAGAAAGTACCTTCTCTTCAGCCTCCTGCAATGTGTTTTGTACCCAAATTTGTTGGTTCATGTCATTATCTATTTCTGGCCTTTGGGTATGCACATAGGGAGTTTCCTTCTGTTCCACTCTTAACTTAGAAATTACCTCAAAGGGATCATAGGACCAAGTAAAACTAAGACGGAAATTCATTTGTTTCAGCAAGAGGTTTTCTTCCTCTTTTGTTGCTCTATTGTTGCAGATGAAAGGTCTTACCTATGTCTTAATTCAAAATTGAGACTTTTTTTTGGCTGCCACAAAATGGATGTTGTTTGACTGAATTATTTGATTGATTTACTCCAAGGAAAATATTCTCATTGGAAGGTACTTGGGTAGCTTATATGGTGGCAGCTTTGAGCCATAAACGCTGATCTTTGTATATTACTAGAATAGGTACCAATCTCATGTCTTCACCTGTTCACTGAGTTCTAACACTTTTTGAATATCCTCATTGATACTTGGAATCTGTTGACCACTCAGCAAACAAGTTGTTGGATACACAAACTGATCAATAAACTATGTAAATTTGAATTCATGTGATTGTCTTCTGATCATGGAGGTCTAGAAGACAATGGGCTAAGGCTCTCCTTGTTGATCAAGCCTCTACACTACAAAGGGAAACCTATATGTCTGAAAGAAAATTAACATATACATAAGAATGGAATAATATCATAACATTCCTTCAATTAGAAACTGGAGGATGTTCACGAATTACATTTTCCAAGAAGAGAGCATAGTCAAAAGTGACTAATAGTCCTTCTTCTGTAGAAAGGGTGGATAGGAAGCCTAAAATAAGCTCATCTACCCATTCATCTGAATAGTAACCAAGTATGCATGATAAGATAGAGATAATTTATCTAGTCCTTTGAGGGAAAATAGAAGAGGGATAAGGGGGGTTTTTCTTGGGTAGTTGAGAATCCTCTCGAAGGAAGACTTCAAATATCCTAGCTCTTGGGGGAAGGTGAGTTCCTAATAGATTTGTTTGAGATACTCAAGGGAAAAAGGGGTGAGGGAATCACTGTAGGGGACCTGCAACATTTGGTTTATGCTCTCAAAAGTAATGATGCAAAGGATTTCACCATTAGGGGAAATGATAACCCTCTTACTTGAAAGGTAAGAGGCATGACACTTTAGGAAGAATTGCTCATAAGGTAAGGCAAGCACTAGGCAGTGTTCATTCTGAGGGAAGAAACCGACGATATATTGGTCATCTTTCCTCAAATACTAAGGATATGAAAGGATGTAAGTGAAATACGGTGCCATCCAAGGCCTATCCATCCCTGAGAGGAGAAAGGATATGGGGATATAGGGAAGTAATAAGACTGGAGGAAAATGAATAGGGTTAGTTTGGACTGCTAGAGGTTGATTTCATCATATTGGTCAAGGTAATTGTCATGAAACCAATAGTGTAATTCGAAGAGATCAAATCACGCAGTGTCTTGGTTATCTTATAGTCTCTATCAGCAAGAGGGATGTGGTCTAAATCCATAGGGGGAGCAAGCATGGGATTCACCACAGTGGAAATTTTAGCAGCCATCGTGGTAACAAAATGAACATGAGAGAGATTGACAGAGGGAATTTTCATAATGTTTCAATAATCCTCGGGAAAAGGCTAGGTGGGAGTTCCTCTGTAAACAATTGGATATAGGTAATTCGTTTGCAAATAATTGCTGACAAGCGCGAAACAAAGGGCGAGAGAAATGTACAGTAGGAAAAAGGGGCAAAGGATTTAATTACAGGAGAAAATTGAGCTTTATAGTTCATAGATGGAGTGGAAACCATTAGATCAATAGTTGTGAGTTGTATTAACTCTGCAAAGAAATGGAGGAAATGGGAGAAAAACCGCAACGAGATGGGTGCAACTATCATCGACGTGGTGGATTAGGATAGGAGGATGGAGGCGTGGAGAACATTGTAAGAAAGTGATGGGAGGAGGGATACGTGGCTTCAGTGGAATGGAGGTTGATCAGGGATGTGGCGGGTGACCATTGGTGGGATGGAGAAAACCTCTTTCGAAGGGGGGTAGGTTGTTTGTGGTATACGAAGGGGGGTCTGAAATTACGAGTGGACACGTAGCAGTAGGGAAACTGATTTTTGGACACCCCCCCCCCTCACCCACCGTTAAAGAGAATCACTGCAGGGGGTTCGAAAAGACTTAAGGTTGTTGAATCAAAGCACGGTCATGATCGGGGTGGGTAAGATGTGCAAGATTTAACACTGGCTGCCCCACCTTGTATTTTAGGTAGGTATCTTTTTACACCAAAGTCCAAACTTTGGGAAAATGACCAATTTCACCAATTACATAATAAATCTAATTTTTTCCTACACTAATGTAACTTTAAAGCAATGAGGGTGCATTTAAACGTGCAAACCCTATTTATTTTGTCTTTCTTAAAGGACTAAGAATATTTATTCCAAACAACTAAACTAATCTAACAACTGCATTAATCCAGACTAAATTGTTGGGTTAACTTATTCACCTATTCTACCTATCTAATCTCAGTAAAGATTACAATGTTTGGCTAAGTTATTTAACTAATCCAATTAACATAAATTGAAACTTGCTTGAACATGATTAAACTGCATGTTTCAACCACAAAGGTATTGCGGCATTTAGACAAGCTGCACACAATTTCATGAATTAATTCTTTGCAAAACTAGCAAAATATCAATGGCATTTCAACTACCATCACTTTCACATTTATTCATTTTTTTGTGGGGTTATTTTATCATTTATTTTATTTTTCCTTTTTCTATTTTTGTATTTATACCCTCTTTTGATTTTTATTTTCATTTTCTATCTTTCTTTTTTTTAAATCATTTGCAGTATGCAATATTATTTACAATCTGAAATACTAAAAGAAATTATTCAATCATAATTTGATCCTATAACTTATAGGACCCTAAAATATTCAAATACTAAATAGGAGCATGAATAACACCTCAATGCCATGCTACAAGTTCTATGGAATCATACATTATACAATAAGTCAAAAAACTACAATTCCTTCCAACTCAAGAGCACTACTTAGTTAATGTTATATTCAAAGGAGTGGCAATTGATTCTAAAAAGATCAAGGCCATATTAGAGTGGCATGAACCATGCAATGTTAGAGAAGTTAGATCCTTTAGGGGGTTGGTAAGATTTTACAAGATATTCAATTAAGTATTCTCAAATATTGGGTGCCTAATAATAACATTGCAAAAGAAGGGTGTGAGATTTCAATGGACATCGAAGTGTGCAACAAGTTTTGAATAGTCGAAGCACCTTCTTACAAGTACCCCTATTTTGAATATTGTAGAGTATGATAAATATTTCTTGGTTTGCACATATTATTGTAAGGAAGGATTTGGTGGAGATCTCATACATGATGGGAAAATTATTAGTTATGAGTCTAGAAAATTAATTGAGTATGAAAGGAATTATGTAACACAATATTTATAAATTGTAGCAATTGTGCATGATTTGAAAATGTGGAGGCACTACGTTTTTGGGAGAATGTTTATATGAATGACCTAATACAATGGCTTGAGATATTTACTTGAGAAACCTCAATGGAATGAATGCTAGGAAATCTAGATGGATAGACCTTATTAGAGAGTTTGGTTTTGAAATCAAGCACATTAAAGGAAAGTAAAATTGAGTGGAAGAAACACTCACTAAAAGCATGCACGTAATATACATGATAGCCATAAGCACACGTAAGACATAAATTAAAGAAAGGGTCGGAGAAGAATTATTGGGGGTCAGAGAAGAAGGCTCTACATACGCAATTTCACTGAGTTAAAGCAGCTTATAATTGATGAATTTCATGAGAGACCATTTGCAAGTCACCCAACCTAAAAAAAAAGATAAATATGAAAACCCAAAAACTATATTATTGGCTAGGGATGAAGATACAAATTAATGAGTATAATTCCAAATGTTTGGAATGCCAATAAGTTAAAGTGGAATGCAAACACCCAATCAGAATGTTGCAGAAAATACCAATTTCATAATTAAAGTGGGAAGTCATATCAATGGAATTCATCATTATTATAAAACCCAAATAGCATGACACAATCATAGTGGTAGGAGATAAGCTGATTAAGGAAACAAACTTTATACATGTAATGTCTACCTATAAGGAAATTGATATTGCCCAACCATTTATGTAAGAATTTTTTTAATTGCATGGCATGCCTAAGAAGATCATATTTGAATGGGATGCCAAGTTTACTTCTAATTTTTGGAAATCTTTATTTACAATATTTTGAGCCTATTTATATTTCAACAATCCTATAATCCTCAGAGTGATGGGAAGACATAAACAGTAAAAAACAAAAATTATAATACATTTTTAGGATGTATGCCATGCACCAGCCCAAGAAATGGGAAGAATTTCTACTTCTAGTGAAATTTGCATACAATAATGGCTATTAAGAGTCATTAAATATGAAACCTTTCGAACTTTTGTATCTCAGAAAGTGAAATATCCCAATTAGTTGGGATAATATAGTGGATAGAGTAACACTTGCACTAGAAATGTTAGAGGAAATGGAATAGAAGGTAATTAGCATAAGGCAACAACTGAAGATAGCACAAGACATGTAGAAGAGTTATGAAAAATAAAGTATAGAAAATAATTAATTTCAAGTGGGAGAGTACATATATATTTTAATTTGGTGAAAGAGAAATTCCTTGAGAGTGGCCTCATGTGCCAACTTAGAACTAGGATATTGTTGACCCTCAGGATATCAAAGAGAGTAAGACTAGCAGCATACAGACTTTCCTTGCCTCTCAAATTGAAGGAATGTTATAACCCTATTTGTCACTCTAGTATAGTAAGAGAGATCTAAGTTCAACTTACGTTAGTTGTTGTCTAGAATTCATCCCATTTCACCTTTTCAATTACTTACGTGAGATTTATTCAATGTTAAAAGGGAAGAATTACATGATTGAGTTATTTCTCATAAGTATTTTGTCAAATTTTTATAATTATGAGATAATAATTATTTCATAATTGAGATACTTAAGAAAGAGCTCATAATTGTGAAAAGAGTTTCTATATATTGTTATTCCCATGGAGATCAACTTGACACACTTGTGTATGAGTTGGATAGGGGTCTATTATTATATAAGTTTTTGTTGATGGGTTGGAATCTTTGGCCAACAGTCAAGGGGATCTCCACAGTGTAGGTTCCTAACTATAACTCGCATCGTTTGTGATAGGGATCCCTTCTGGTATGTAGGCCTGGATGTCGTTCAGCTTTGTAGAGTTTCTTTAGATGAAGGTGAAATGTAGACTTAATTCAAATCATGAACCTCAAATAAACAAAAGGAAATAATTGAAAAATATCCTATGTCGCATACACCATGAATAGCCAAACCATAAAATGACATAAACCTTATGTAAAGTTACCATTATTGGGATTTAGATAAGACTCATGTATTCTAAGGTAAAATTCTCAACAATTTTAAATCAGTTCACAATGATAAAACATTTATGAACATACATAATTAGGCAGTCAAAATAGATTATACCAACACCAAAGAAATATTTCACCGGCACGAGTATAGAGTTAGCGAATCAAATACCATTCATATGAAGCAACATAAAGTTTGGAGTGTAAGACATCATGTGAGCAAACTGCAAATCAAATAGATTTCAGGAACAATCGATCCATCTAGTGAAGAAAAACTACTCATGGCATTAGCACATAAAATATTTGAAGAATCCAATAGTAGAATCTTACAATCACTCCTTGCATATATTAAAAGGACATAAATTCTCTCAAGCAATGTATATCTCCAAAAGGGTCCTCCACAAAACATCCTTACAAATGAGGCATGAGGGTATATTTATAGGGTAAGAGTGTCTCTTGGCCTACCCTTGACTCTTGGACTACCTCATGACCTTTCGTATTCACAACATGACTTTTGGCACTCTACATGACCTTTCGTATTCACAAGGTGTTCTATGCTACTGTAGAAAAATGTCACAAAATCATTATCAATCTAATTCACTAATTTAATAATGGCAAGTTCTATAACATCAAGCTCGAGTTGTTCCATCAAATACATGCACCACAAGTTGTATTATGTTGCAATGGGAGTGATCTGTGGCTTGTCTTCATCATGTCAGTGCCAGAACTCGAGGGCATCTGGGATGAGGGTGTTACATTTGGCATGCACCTGATTATTCAAGGTTACCAGTTTGGTGTAGAGCCTCACTGGTTCTACCACATAACGCATGATGTTTTCGCTAGGAATCGGCATGTCCTTCATATGGGGTGATTGTTTAAACATCTCTAAGAATGCCTATACTTCCTTGGTGATCTCATCCTCCTTCCTGACCTGCCCGACTTTTCCTATCAAGGGAACTCCATGTAATTGGATCATTGATTCCAAGCCACTAAAAATATGCATGTAGGATGTCGATACCCTTTCCACGTCTTTAGTTAATTTGTCTTTGGACTGAACTTTGATGTGGAGCTGGACCTTAGTATTTTTCATGGTGATCCAATCTTTCTCAGGGACCACCATCGAGGCCCCAAGGTACTTAATGAACCATTCGTGTATCCTATCCAAAGTAGTCATAACCTCTTTAAGCATGGGGACTCTTTCATTTGTGTGAGCCTAGATGGCCACAATGGGGGGTACCGTGTGGTGTAGTTTAGACATATCCCCATAAACTACTGCCATGGCTTCCCCCAGAGTCTTTGTTTCCACCTCAATGGCTGCTTGGAACTCTGTTGTGCTTTTGTGTACTAAGCAGACTGTTGCATTCTCTTCCTTTGTCTTCTTATTCTCCTATTGTGCCATGGTGGTCCTTCGTTCGGATGCATAAACCATGTTCTGTAAATTTGAAATTTGTTTGCTCATCCTGGCCACATTGTCTTCCGTGGCAGTAGCAAAATCCATCTCGGCTAAGGCAATCATTTGAGGGTTTGCTATAATGTTAAGCACAATATCTTTGGCCGTGGTCACTGACAGGGGCTCGACTGGGTTCTTGCTGAAATAATTCTTCCTTTCTTGTACGATATTGAGGTTTATTTCATCGAAAGTGAGTCTAGTGAGATCTAAGACCTCCTCGTCTTGATCCTACGAGATACCCAGCTCTTGGAATGGAAGATGTCCACTAGTGAGGGGAGTAGTAGGGGGTATCTCTAATGGAGGAAGCTTGCTTTGTCCCATGCTTTGATCTCCCAACTTTATTTTCCTTATCCCTCCTAAACTCTTCTTCTTGTTGCCTTTTTTCTTCCTCTACTAGTGCCCATTGCCTCTCTAGTTCATATTCCATGTTCTTCAACTCTTGTTCCAACCTCCTGTTCTCTTTCTACCTTCTCTCCTTAGCTTCTTCTTCCCAATTTTTCTATTCTTCCTCTTCCTGCTTTTTTCTCTCCTCTTCCTTCTTTCTCTTCTCTGCCTCTTCTTGGGCTCTCCTTTCTTCTTCTTGTTGCTTTTCCCGCAATTGTTTCTCCCTTTCTTTCTCTTCCTGCCTTCTCCTTTTCTCACTCTAGCTCTAGTTGTTGAAATCTGGAGGTTGTTTGCTCTCCATCTCCTTTTTCCTCTTGAGCTCTCACTTATTTCTTTCCAAGCTGGCATTTATTTTTTCCAGTGTTACATCCTCCTCCTCATTCTCACTCATTGGGTCTTCAACCTCTTTCCATTTGCACTGCTCAACTTCCCCAGTGCCTGTTGGTGCTTTGTGCTACTTTTTCTTTATGGCAGAAGCTCTTTCTTTGAGGCTCATGTCTTCCTGGGAATCATCTTGGGGCTCATCCTCTGCAGATCATTGTTCTCATGGGATGACTTTCCTTGTAGCGTTATACCAGTTTCTAACTCCACCTTCAATGTCCTTTTGGGTATGAGAATACAACCAACTGGATTTTTCCTTCTTGCAATGGGTAGCCACTGCTTTCTCCAAATCATAAGTTCGATAGTTGAGCGTTACTAAATGGCTTCCCTTCAGAGCCTTGGTCTCTACCTCCACGTGTTTCAAATTTTCTACAACGTACGCCTCAATGGTGAGAGGGAAGGTAGGCCAGGGTTTCTTTTAACCTTTGTTCAATATCTTTCAAAACCCTTGCGTCATCTGATAACAGAACTCTCACAGGAGTGTCTTATCTATGGCAAACCTAGGTAGGGCATGTGGACGCTTATGGGTACCAAACACTCTAATCAATGTTCCTTCCTCAATGGGGAACCAATGCTACCTTGACAAGTGTCTTCATAGCCCTCTTAGAAATGCATGGTGGTTCTTCCCCAAATGGTAGCTGGTACAATTGACTGATGAAAGTTTCAGAGATTGTATCTAGCACGCCTTTGTAATCTATGTCCCAAATAACTTTATAATGGCTATGCACAGGGTTGGCTACCGACGAGTCCCAATTGCAGCTCCAGTTTTCAAAATAGCATCTCGAGCAAATAGTGTCGAGGAGGTATGATGACATATATAATTTTCGAGGTGGTTCTAGTTGTGGGAGCTTGGAAGCCATTATGTTTGTTTTCAAGGATGAGCACAGGATGTTTGCCCAATTAAAAATGGTCCCTTGGGTTGGTGCCATAGAAAATGTCACAGTCTAGCTTGCCATACAATCGGGACATGATTGCAACAATTCACTAATACACTTTTCGCAATCCCTCCATCTTGTAAGCTTGATCTGTCCTGACCTGGAACTTTAAAGGGTCTTGCCACCATTCCGTGAGGATGTCCTTTTTTGGAGTTGAAATCCCAGTGAGCCACCTGGTATTGAAAACCTCCTATTTCTCAGGGAGTGTGTAGTAGGTGTTGATGTCTGTTGGGGAGATAGCGGCTATGGGTGCCCCATCATGGCCCCTGATCATCCAGGACTCTATGTCTATCCATTGCAAGATCCATTCAATGGTTTCTGAGCAAGGGAAGACTAGGGGTGCATTTATACTTTGTGTAATCTTGATCTTTTGACATGGAGTTACACTTGAAAATCCTCTTGTGTCTCTAGGATGTATGGCTTTGCAATCTCTTTGTAAATTCTATACCAGGAGTGCCTTGTGTTATTTCTGATGTTATAGGCAGTGTCCCTGAAGATAGGTGGGTCGGCCTCCCACGACCCACTTCTCCAGGCCCCATGAGCAGCTTTAGTGCTAGGAGGAGCCATCTCATCTTCAAAAAAATAAATTTAAATGCACTTTAGATCTACATCACCTGGAATATCAAAAACACAGTCCCACGATGAGAGACACGACATGAAAATCAAATAAAACTTGTGAAAACAAGAGGTTGCAATAGGTGAAAGATGAGTTATAGGGAGGACATGTCACAAGGTTGTAGGATAAGGAGTATGACTAAGAAACTTGCACCATGAGTCGCAACTCGCCCAAGGTCGCAAAGTCGCAGGCTAAGTAGACTAGTTGCAAGTCACAACTCGATGGAGTAATCAGGTCGCGAGGTCGTGAGGAAAATGATATCACGGCTTCAAAAAATGTGACTTAGGTTGAACGAGGATCACAGAAGGTACTGAAATGGCCTTAGGAGATCAAGATATTCCTTAAGTGAGTAATTTTAGGCCTATTGGTAAAAACAGGGGGCTCTAGGTTGAGGCAAAGTCCGATGTCTGGGTCTAGGCAGGGAGAGAGTAGCCATGGTAACTATTTTGGGCAAATGATGAAGAAAAAATAAGTAAAAGATCTAAAACCCTAGAGTGAGGGAATTACATAGGTCAGGGAATGCAGATAGTGGCACTTGGAAGAAAATCATGATTGTTGCAAGGTGAACATCATGATTGCTGCAAGGTGACAGACGCGTGTGCTAACCCAAGTCGGAGGATTTCCTTGCTCTCCATGTGACCTATGGAGCGGTTACAAAATGAGGTTGGGGCGACTTCTTTATATAGTTTTAGTCACATGTGTAAGGTATCATGGGACTATCATGTGACTTTGCAACCTATGTGACCATGTGAATGGGTAAGTCACAAGGTCGCAAGGGTCGCATGGTTGTGTCCATGAAAGGGAGACAAAGGTGCGACTGCGCAACCTGGCAGGTTGCGAAGTTGTAAAGGTCGCATAGTCACATCAAGGTTTGCATGAGGACGGCATGACATCACAACCTACATGACTTGGTTGGTCACAAGGTTGCAAGGGTCGCAAGGAAGTACGCGGAGGGAAATGCAACTTTGCGACCTTTGCGACCCATGAGTCACATGAGTCACGATAGTTGTGTGGCTTAGTCTTAGTCATGTTCTGACTTCACAACCAAATGACTAGGGCAGGAAGCAACGACCTGGTTTTACATAGAAAAATTATACTCTTCCTTAGGTTCTTTTAGATTGTTGAGCTCTTAAATAGAACCTAGTGGGGTCATGGTTCCGCCCAGTATAGGGGCTCTGAAAATTTCAGGGTTCTTGGAATTTTGGGAGGGGTTGTTATAGTGGCTACAACAATTGGTGTTGGCTTGATGGGCCCTGACCCAGGTTCAGCATTAAGCATCCAAGCAAATCCCTACACTACTGTCCCTTTCAACATCAGTTCGTGGAACGCAAATCAAAGTCTCACCCAAAGCAGTATGGGGGGATGCAAGAACCAAGTTTCTACACCCTGAGATGGTTGTGATGTCGATTTTCTATCTTAATCCCTACCTTTGCATAGATCAATAA
The DNA here is from genome assembly GCA_000404065.3 of Pinus taeda. Lineage (NCBI taxonomy): Eukaryota > Viridiplantae > Streptophyta > Pinopsida > Pinales > Pinaceae > Pinus > Pinus taeda. The sequence goes on along the minus strand of APFE031525888.1, from coordinate 68,010 downwards.
GCCTTTAGGGATTATCAATGTATTTCCTCTTCCGTCTTTCAGAACCTCCGTGGAGGTATCCAACCGTCCTTCATGAAACCCTAAATAATGAGTTAGGCGCTTACATGCCTCTATAACTATGTTACTACCTCATTCCCTAATTATCTTAGCCATTAGCCAACTTTATCATGCAATTAAGAGTACCCTCGCATAAACATAAATTATTACTTGTGTTCAAATAACAGATAGAAATAGATACATTCGCGCATTAGTTATAATATAAACCCAAAACTTAACATATCATAATTGCATGTAATAATCAGAGATAGAAAAAATGGTAATTTCAAAATACTTCCCTTTATTTATGATTCAAGTTCCCAGTATGGACTCTATCCGCCCTATGCACATAGCTACAGGGGTCCACACACTCAGTTGTAGACTTCCACCCTAGGCCTCTGTGCACTCAGTTTCAGAGCCTCCTCCTATTCTAAGACTTTCACTCTTTGCTTACCCAAACTTACCAATGACTCGTGACTTCTAACTTACTTTCTCTTCTCTTCTTAGATCTCCTAATACTTCCCTTTTTATACAATTCCATGGTTCGTGGACCATGGGTAGATCTCAAAAACTGACACAACTTATCTAGACTAAGGGCGGAAAACCCTTTTAACTTTAGACATCTTCACACTCCATGATCACAAAATGTAGATACTTTACATTCCTTTACACAAAATTCAGGCCTTCTGCCCCAAAACTTGGGTCTTTAAGCCCAAAACTAACCCCCAGGGGACCCATTCCCAGTAGGTCCCCAACCCAAAAATGGTGACTCACCCTCAAATTACTCATCTGGCATGGAGATCTTGTCATGAAGACCTCCCAGCTCAACCTGGACAATTGCTACCTTGGCGGTGCACTGCGTTGTCGCCTGCTTCAGCTCCTCGACCAATTGTTCTACCACTGGCCCTGTGCTATTAGCCTGTAGCTTCTGCTGAGTCTCTTGCATACTGGCCAACTTGCCTTCAATGGTGGTCATGATCTCATAGGCCTCATCTAACCAAGCTTCAAGTGAGCCTTCAGCACGGCTTCCTTGTGTTGCGCTGCATCTACCTGTTCCTTCAGTGCCTTGGCCTCCTAGTTCTCCCTGTTGCCTTAACCTCATCGTAGCAATGTTGTATTTCCCACACTTCTATCTCTAGCCTCTATACATTGGGGTCCTCTTGTAGGCTAGTGAGGACCTCGAGCAACTGCTCAAAAATTTTCGTGTAGTCTGTCGCTGCACTTGTGACTACCGATACCGCATCTTCCACAGCAGTCGCACACTTCTCCCTGACATCTGGAGGAGTCGAAGTTTGGGCCTTCAACTACAACTCTGGGATCTTGAGATTCAGCTCCAGCTGAACCTTGGCCAACTCTATGTGTGCATCGCATACTCCTGCAGTGAGTTTTCAAACCAACACATCGAATGGCTCATCTTGAGGGATGTCTAGCTCCAGGACAGTCTGGAATTCTTCATCCACAAACTTAGTGAGGCGTTGATTCTTATCTATGAGGTTGGTCAAAAGGTTGATGGTGGAGTCATGTTGTACAACCATCTGAGCATTGTTGACCTTTTGCTCGTTGATCACCTGCAAATCGTGGTGATTGTGGGCCTGAATTTCAATGATCACACCATCCTACAAAAGGTAAAGCACTTCACTAGGAAGTGCTGCCAGATTAAGTCCCATGCCCTTGAGGGCACTGACAACAGGTTCGTTAGTTTCAATCGTCGTCATCAATGCTCCATTTGGCAGCACTATGGCTCAGGGCTCCCTAGCATGCAAAATCTCCATGGCTTTTGAGGTGCCAATGGTCACATTGGTGGGTGCCACATTGGTCTGCATGTGTGAGGCGTGGATCTGCAGCTCCCGCAGACCCATCAGAATAGTGCCCAATGCCTACTGCTCGAACTGCTACAGCAGTTCTGTGGTGGCATCCCGCACCATATCCCCTATATCATTCAAATCTCCATCTTTCAAGGTGATTGGATCCAAATACGTCTTGCTTGCTTTGGACTTCTTCCACGGCCCTATATTTTCTTGACCCCTAGTGCACTTGATACGAAATAGAGTCATCTCTAGGTCAGCTCCTCCTTGTTCCATTTGTGTTATACGGGAATAGTGTCCACTCGGATGCTGCTATTCCCACTAAGATGGGTGGCTATCTTAGAAACAAACAATCAAAGTCTACAATTGATTCCTTTTATGAAAATATATGAGAGGAGAACCAAGAGGGCCAACCCGAGTCTTGCGCTTGATTTCCTCTCTTTCTTGATAGAGTTTTTCCGCTTCTTCTTTGTCTGCTCAGCTTCAAAAGGACCTGTGGAATCACAGCAACATAGTACTATGCAAGAAACAAGGATCTAAATTCATAAATAATGCAGGATCATATGTTCATTAACCATATACAAGCATATATAAACAAGTACACAAGAATATGGAAGGAAACAAGAATAGCTTTATTCAGATGAAAAGTAGCAAGAAGATTACAACCATGTACTCTGACCCAGCATCATCCTCTAGCTAAGAAGCCCTTCTTCACCTCAAGCAAAGCTAGATCACCCAACACTGTGATAATGTACACCAGAATACCAACAGCACTTCTCTATAAGATATAAAATTCCAGCCCTCTGGATCTCTGTGATGAGGGATCCATATATGGATGATTACAGAGAGGTGAGTCATCTTTTTGGATCTTGATTAGGGTCTTATCTTTGATATTTTCTTGCTTCCACTTGATATGATGATCTCTTACTCATCCCTGGTTGAAAATGAGTGCAGTGTCATAGGGGAGCTTTCTGAAGGATTCCATGTCTTCCACCTTGATTTTTGTCCTACCATTTGTCCATTCCTGACCCGTCGCACCCTATAGAGGAGAAAAAATTGGTATGCATGGGCCCCTGTACTGGAAGGTTGATATGCATCGCCCTCTGCATTGGCTTTAGTATGGTCAGTTTTGACCTTTATGCGTTTTCAGTGGAGAATTCTGGGAGTGATGTAATCAGTTGACCTTGTTCCTTTAGGTAGTGAAGCAACACTTTTAGGGACTTAAGAGCCCTCAGTTTATGGACATTTGTGATTGGGGTTGAAGTACCCAAAAATGTCTATAACAGTTGCCCCCTAAAGCATGAGGTTGTTAATCTTTTTTTATGTCGGGTGAAATGCTTTACTATGAGGATTCGAAGTTTTTCCGAGCTGGGAGGCGACCTGTAATAAGATACAATACAATACATTATTTTGACAACATTTTTTCATGATCTAGCTGAGGCGGGCATTCCCATGCTCAGCATTATAAACTCATTTTCATGTACATAGGACAAACGATCGTCTGTGTGACAGACTGGTGATATGGACACATCATCCTTTGATTTGGATGATCATCTAATCGGCAATGATGTCCACTGGATGTTTTTATATTCCTGAATATATCACAACCCGGATGGATGAAACTAGATCCGGGGTCTTCAAAACTCATTCAATCTTCACTCAGAGTACAAGTCGATGCATGTGAAAAATGTTCTGGAGTCGAACATGGAAAGACATTGTCTGATTACCAGCCAACAATGTAAACTGTTAATAGGCACGAGAGGAATCACCAATAATGACAATGACCCTCAAGGTACTACAGTACAATTCACGTGGTGTGAAAAGGGACTTGGCGTCGAACACCACATAAAATCTCTTGGTCGAAGGCTATTGATGTAAACTTATCGTCGAAAGTGAGAAACTTGCCATTGAGGCATGCAAGCTTCAAAGTACTGAAAGGGTTGTTCCTAAGTAACCTTCTTGGATAATGAGCTGATGTCGACAATAAGTGACCCGTCGCAGGAGGACCTTAATGAATCCCACATCAACGACATGGAACGAAGCAAATGATTTTGGAGGTGAAAACAAACTAATGATACAGGGTTCAGGGTGGTGGTCATGAAGGAATGAAGCATGAATGTATTGCAGTGGGTGAGGCACAGGTGAATTATCTGAATGACTTCTCTTGAACATATCGACGGCACTGACGATGGATTGGTAGCGTTAACCCCAAAGATGGATGGCGTGATGGACCAATGGTGAAGACCAGTGAACAGAACAACCCAACCCAGCATGGATGCGAAACGAAAGTGTCATGTTCAAGAGCGACTTGCTACCAGTAAAGTTTCTTCTTATTTTCTTCCCAATTTTCCCCAGTCATTGCTGACCAGTACCTCTTTATTTTTGTCAAGCTTGAGGAGGATAACATATGCTTGTTCTATAATCCGCCCTTCGGGCGAACCTGTCACTATATTTTAGCGAGCCTAGCGACAGTGAAACTCGTTCTCGTCCATTTGGTTGAGTTTTTCGCTATTCGGTTTTAACGAGTTCAACGACAAAGATAACTCGGTCTCTTTCAATTTTAGAGAGTCTGAAAGAAACGAAAAGAAGACTCCAAAGACTATTTTTCATTGCATAATCACTTAAGTCTGAAAAAGCGTAAAATAATACAAAATGGATGAATTTTCGATAGTTTTAACGAGCTGAACAAGACAAGTGCTCGACCTCTTTGTGTAATAATCCCTCGGGTCCAAAAAGATTAAAATCTAGAGGAGGGATAGCACTTTCGATGCCTTTTAACGAGCCGGAGATGCCAATCGCTCGACAATCTTTTCATATTTTACGATTCAGGTGAAAAGAGCTTAAAGAAGACTCGTTTTTGAGGAATGAGTGATGGTTTCAGGTAGCAGCTGATTACCGATCAGATTTGGAATTTTCCAATCACGGCAGTGTTACAAGGATGGATAGCAGAATCACTCTTGGCAGATGTTCCTCGAAGGGGTAAACAATCATATGGGGGTGAATGATCGGCTAAAAACAGAGTGGAGGTGATGGCGAGAACATGACCAAGGCTCAAAAGCTGGCGATAAGGCATTCACAATGGTTATTTACCAGTTCATTTTTTAATGAGCTTAAATGTTGGGGGAAACACTTGCTCATGACTTATGTTTATTTTTTAACGATCTTGAACTATGCGCTAAAACTGCTCGTGGAGATTTAATTTTTTAATGAGCTTGAACTCTACAACAACATTTCTCGCCAGTCGTATGATAAGAATGTCTCATTCGAGATGCTATTTTGAAGTGGATTACATCTCTCAAGCTTTGCCATGGAGCCTTTTGCATGCATGCTAGGAACAACCAACTACGCCTCTCTACTTAACTACTAATATCACCACTAAGGCTAGGAAGGAAAATGTTTCCTTTACTTTTCCGGTGCCCAGGTGGCCTCTGCTAAGATGAATGTTTTCGGCCACTCACCCGACCTAGGTGGTTGAAGTCAGCGAAATCATAGAGCTAACATTAGCTAGTCATTTCTCGCTTGCTTACAAAACGTTTGCATGCCCCCAGGTATAGCGAAAAATTTCTAGGTTACCAAGAAAGTTCCATCCACGTAGCAGATAAAATGCCTCCTTGACGATGTCTATCGAACAGACAAAGGTGAGTGGTGCAGACGCATTCCACTCACATAACTTTAATGAAGGTATCTTATTCCAACCTATTCCCATTTTCCTGTCAGGACGGGTTCGCCAGACTAGTCATATATCCCTCGCGGAAATCCACTCTATACCTAAGGTTTTCCTGCCGAAACAGACCAGGGTGCATGCCCCCTAGGTTTTATTCACATCTTCCTGAATCACTCGCGCTCATCAAGAGGACGGACTGGAGACCGATGAGACATTTCTTGCGTGAAAAGACCATTCAGGGATGGAATTTTCCTATTTATGATGTGTGAACCGGGGAATGACATTTGGTTTACAAGCTTGACCATTCTGTCTTCGTGCGGAAAACACATTACTCTAGAGAGTGAGGATACGATGGCTCCCATGCAATAAATATAGTCGCGTCCAAGGAGTAGATTATAATCTAAAGGTCCTTGAACTACCATAACATTCATGTGAACAGTTTTCCTTCTCAAAGTTATGGGCACATTTGGAATGATCCCCAAAGGTCAACTGGTTCCCTTGTCGAAGCCTGTTAGATTTCTCATTTCAGGGAAAAGTGATGGCGAACCAAGCGCTTTCCAAGCAGTTGAGGAAAGGATACTCACAGAAGCCCCTTGATCAATGATGGTACCAACCATAACCATTCTATAAGCTTGTACAATAATTCTGAATGGTACACTGGCTGGTAAACGGGGTTTGCCTAGTAGATTCCAGTCAAAGGAAACAACTAGGTTGCTTGGTGGTGGGACCAAATAGACGGTTGGATATGACTCTGATGAACTTCCTTCCTGCGGTAAAGGAATGGGAGGACTACCCCCAAGGTCATCGGAGTTGGTGTTGATGAAAAGAATTTGAACGGTGTCATTCTCTTTCTCTTCAGTGACGGTATCATTCGAAGATGAACACTCTGAAGGCAATATCGGGACAACTGCCGTATCGACCCTTTGACTTTCGTCTGGTATGGATTCTGAGGGTTCATTTTCAATGATAGGTGTTTTGGCTGACCACAAGGATGGGCCAGCTGGATTTTCAACCGATGGAGGGCTCAGCAAGAGTTTTTGATATCCAAGAGGAAGTCGTAGCGGTGAAACTAGACGATTATCCAAAACTCTTTTAGCCTCTTCAAGGAAGGGACAACGGTGGACGGTGTGATCGCCTTCACACAGCTTACAAGGAAGTTTAGGATTCCTTCTTTTTCCATGTGCTTCACTTTCACTGGTTGACGGTGAGCATTCAACATGATCGCTAGAGGTTGATGCTACCAGATTGTGCAAACGAGGAGACCAGTCCCTTAAGATCCGAGGGATGTAGGGACAATCTCAGTGATAGTGGTCTCCATTGCAAATGACACAAGGAGATTTAGGTTTTGACAGTGTGGTGTGTGGATTTTTGTTAGACAATAATTGGTTGCTCCCTTTTGATTTTGGTTCCTTTTTCTTCTTTTCCTTTTTCTCTTTCTGCTTCTTCTTCTTCTCAATTACTTGACTTTTAGCCTTATCGGATTTATCAAGCGAAGAGGAAGGAGGAGACGGAGAATCAGATGAAGTAGAAGGTTGGGAGGCAACTCTAGTGTCGTCTACTTGCTGATTAGACTATTCAGGAATTACGGGATTCTAAACGACAGAGGTAGAGAAGAGCCAGACTGGCAAACCAATTGTCAATCTTGGAAGTGACAAAGTGGCCATATGGGGTGGACCAACATCTCCCCAGAGGAGAAGGGACTAGGATTCCTCACGGGGAATCCTTGGTTGGTAGATCCATTTTCTCACCTGAAGATAAACAGGGAATTTGTGACATTATCTGATTAAAATAAAATTTTTAGACGGCTTGGACACAACTTTTTTTTCAATTTTAAAGAGTCGAGAAAAAACAAAATATGACTCTAGTCACCTTTGATTTTATTGAGCTTGAAGTGACAAGCGCTCAGAGGACCTTTTCCTTTAAGGAGTCTGAAAAGGAGCAAAATGGACTTCTCTGGAGATCTAGGTAGAGAGGATTACCAAACCAATCGTAAAACTGCAGAATACTTTTTACGATACGTCAGTCAATCTTCCCAAATGCTGTGTTCGATGCATTACAATCGATAGGGCGGTAGACACGGCTTCCTGAGGATAAAGGATGCAGCCTATTGTGGTCTCCCAATATATACGTGATGGTACATGGGAGCACAAGTCCGTACTGGCACTTGCCGTCTAAAAGTGGAGGCATCACCCACCCAACACTGAAAGCAACAGTTACCAGGCTTTACGACGTCGGAATACCTCTCTAGCCTAGACCTCTAGATGTTGTGCGTTAAGTTCCAAAGCGTTGTTAGATTCATTGGATTTATTTTAAGTTGATCTTGCTTAACAGTTTTCCTTTCAGGTTCACCACGTGATGTATGTATAATTCCTAAAATGCAGTCTAAGATGATAAACAAACATTTTATCTTCTTTCAGGAATGAAAATCCTAGCTAGTAAAGGGAAGAAAGTCAAGCATCTTTTCTTTACAGAGCACAGAGCACACGCTAATATGCACAGGCCTAAATCAAGCCAAGCATTCAAAATGCAAATGCAAATGCACATGCATGTATTTGTTTTTCATCTCTCTTAGTGTGTAATTGACGCTAAGAAAGCTATGTGCAAAATTGAATTGCTTTTAAAGCGACTATACTCAACAAAATTCTTTTTCAAAACGAAGTGAAAGCAAGAGAGACACTTAGCAATTTTGAAATGGAAATTGCTTTTCGAGACTTTAAAACTAGTAATTCAAATCCTATGCAATAGTAACTTTATAATCGACTATCTAAAACAACAGAATTGCTTTCTAAAACTGAAAACGACAGCTACGACACTTTCATATCTAGAGACGACAGTTCGACTATGCTACTTTTTGCAAAAGAGAACTAAAACGACGCACAATACATAAAAAAAAAAATTATAGTTCTTTGCACTAAGGAGGCGGAATAATGCAAGAGAATGGGGGTATTCATAGAAGTACACTGATTACAGATAGAAAAAACTCTTGAATAATATTGAAAACAGTGAGCAAAATCCACAGTCGTTGGGTAAAGTCAATCCTCCCTGACCATCGCACCTGTTACACAGTGAACTCAGTATGCAGCGCACCTACTCCATTCGGGAAGTGCGATGCATATATGCTGCCTTGAAGGTAGGGTCCGATGGTAGCAGTGCGAGACTCTGAATGATATTTCACTCACAGTTTGCAATCTAGTTCAGGTGTTTAGGTTGAATAAGTAAAGATCAATGTATGTAAAACTCAGAGGTGATCTAAGAGGTTACTAGAGCCACCACTTCGGGCAATTAGACTTCTTGCAGATCTATTGTTTAATTCATAAACAAAACACGGAGATTGACTGAAGTAGCATTGATCTACTATGCATTTGTATGACAAATGCAGTTCGAAGGCTAGCCGGCTTGACTTCAGGCTCCGTCTGTATGTTTAGAAAAGAAACAAGGATAGATAAGCTAACAAGTAATCTAGTCGCTCCCCAGCGAAGTCGCCATTTTGTTATACGGGAATAGTGTCCACTCGGATGCTACTATTCCCACTAAGATGGGTGGCTATCTTAGAAACAAACAATCAAAGTCTACTATTGATTCCTTTTATGAAAATAGATGAGATGATAACCAAGAGGGCCAACCTGAGTCTTGCGCTCGATTTCCTCTCTTCCTTGATAGAGTTTTGCCACTTCTTCTTTATCTGCTCAGCTTCAAGAGGACCTGTGGAATCATAGCAACATACTACTATGCAAGAAACAAGGATCTAAATTCATAAATAATGCAGGATCATATGTTCATTAACCATATACAAGCATATATAAACAAGTACACAAGAATATGGAAGGAAACAAGAATAGCTTTATTCAGATGAAAAGTAGCAAGAAGATTACAACCATGTACTCTGACCCAGCATCATCCTCTAGCTAAGAAGCCATTCTTCACCTCAAGCAAAGCTAGATCACCCAACACTGATAATGTACACTAGAATACCAACAGCATTTCTCTATAAGATACAAAATTCCAGCCTCTGGATCTCTGTGATGAGGGATCCATATATAGATGATTATAGAGAGGTGAGTCATCTTTTGGGATCTTGATTAGTGTCGTCTCTTTGATAGTTCCTACCTCCACTTGGAGAATGATGATCTCTTACCCATCCCTGGTCGAAAATGGAGTGGCAAGTGTCAGAGGGGAAGCTTCTGGAAGATTCCATGATCTTCCACCTCGCATTTTTGTCCCTGCCATTTGTCCATTCCCGACCATCGCACCCTATAGAAGAGCAAAATAGTATGCATCTCACCCTATACATTGGGAAGGTGATATGCATCGTACCCTCTGCATTGAGCTTTCAATATGGTCCAGTTTTGACCATTTATGAGCATTTTTCAGTGGAGAACTTCTGGGAGATGATGTAATCAGTTGACCTTGTTCCTTTAAGCAGTGAAGCAACACTTTAAGGGACTTAAGAGCCCTCAGTTTATGGACATTTGTGATTGGGTTTGAAGTGCCCAAAAATGTCTATAACAGTTTATTCATCCTCTTCTTCCTCTATCTCTGGTGAAGGTGATTTCCCTCTGTCAGAGCCGTGCTCCTCTCCTCCTGCCTATCCGCCTGACTCCTACATGGCAACACACTTTGCCTTAGCCTTAGCATCAGCCTCCTTTCTCCTTTTCGTGGCTAGTTCCTCTATCTTAAGCTTGGCTTCTTCCTCCTTCGGCTGTGCGGTAGTTTTGCTAGATCCCACAGCCAAGTCTAAGGTAGTGTGCCATTCTATCGGCCAGCGATCAAGGACCAGGTTGATCGTGTCATTTGTTGCCAATTAGGGAAATTAGTGATACTTTTTCTCCAGGTCCTTTCGTGCCCTTATTAAGACATGGTGGAAATCAACCTTGAATTCCATGTACTCCTACAATTTGTCAAAGTTGGTAGGTGAAAACTGCGACTTTCGGTTGATGGCCATCTACATGTTCATCTCCATCAAGGTCCAAAATTTTTGTTATCTTTTATCCACTAAGGATCCTTGGTCACCCACAGCGAAGTGTACTTCACGGCCTCTAGTAGATCTGGTTCGACTGAAGGAAACTGACTATCTTTGGGTAGCTCCCATACTACCAGCACTATGGACAGTAAGAGCCATGCATAATGAAATGTCTTGCTGAGATCCTATGCCTCACAACAGTTTGAGAGGAACTCACCACAGAGGTAGCACACCCAATTAAATTGAACTCCCTCTGTGCATTGGGCCACCAAAGCTATGACGGGTGTTGGCACTTCATCTACGCGACACTTCCACATAATCTTTGTTGCCAAGAGTTGTGTGGCTACTTTTATCGTAGGGACACAGATGTTGGAAATGGCTTAGCCATGCAACTTCTTCACTAACTTGAACTTTTCCTTCGTGGCCTCTGCGAGGACATGCTCGCTAGCCTTTCTGCAAAACACCATGGTTGGATTTTCCCTTGTGTATGGCAACCACGTGATCCTATGGATCAGCCTATCAGTGATGGGTATTGGATCCTCCAGCCATAAACACCCATCATGTACCAAGCACAGTAGCTACTTGATTACCACCATTATGATGGGAAAGTGGTTGTAATGAAGCACCCATAGCAGGTTGATCAGTCTTGCCTTATCCATGCCTATCAGCCACTTCCGCGAATTCAAAGCGGTTACTATAGTGGTTTTGTGGAACACGTGGTGCATGAGTTGATACATTGCTAGGTGAGGAAGCTGCTCTATGTCTACTAAATCCAAACCTTCTAATTTCAAAAGGGGGACACGCCCCAAGCGCAGTCCTTCAAACACAATTTGGTTTCACAAGAGGGGTGTATGCAGGGTGACCTTATTTTCGTCAATGTCTTTGGGCACCTTGGTCTTTCCCTTCTATAGAGGAATGTACTTAGGCAACTTAGTGATGGGGTTAGACCCCAAAATTTCGACATCCTCCTTTTCCATCCCAACATCCTCATCATCCATTGGGATATCCTCAAACTCCTCTTCTTCTAGCTCTAGGTTAACTGTCTTGCCCTTTTCCTGTGCAGTGGGGTTAACCTTCTGTGGGTGTTTCCTGGGAGATGCGCACATCGGCTATGGTGGTGAAACCTCTTTTCCCTTCTTGAACTTGGGACCCTCCATGGTCAGGGTAGGCCTTGGCCTAGGCATCTGTGGACACTTTGGTACTTCAACTGGTATTTCTATAGGGACACCCTCTAGGGAACCTCCTTCTGCTACCATATCCACCTCTGGGACAACTCCCTTGGTTGTCGCTACTTCCATGCTCATAGCTTGAGTGGGAATTGACATAATGCTACGTAATAACTCTTGATTCGCCTATGGAATTGTCTCAAACATAGAACTTGCTAGAAAATTTCGAAGGTTTCACGGTTCATGTGCACCCTAGAGATCAACAACTCAATTCTCAAAATTCCAAGTGTTTTTCGCTAGCCACCCAAATGTAATTTATAGGCACTTTCAAATTCAAATCTGACCCTTCCCCCCAAAATCAGTTCATTAATGTCATATTGGCAGCAGATTTTCATAGATCTGGTCCATAAATTCTGACTTAAATGTCGCCCCTACTCCATTTGGTTGTTTTTTCATTGTCAAATCATGAACAGTGACTTGAACGGTCACTTTACGGCTTCTCTGCATGGTTTCTTCCTTGGCAACGCAGCCCTCTACATGCTTCCATGGGCATTCTGACATATCTTCGTTCCACGCAATTCCCTGATCATGCAGATCTCTGATCCAGGTAGTGTAGTTTATAGTCCCGCACTTCCTTTCAGTTGCTTGGACCACTAAGAATATTCTTCCCTCATATAGTCGCCTAGCTGGGTCACTAGTGTATGGCTTCAATCGGCTGCCATTCACCTTCCCTAAGAAGGGTTCTCCATTTAGTTTGACCAACTGAACGACTCCACCATTGGTAATCTCCTTGATAACATATGGCCCTAGCCAGTGCATCCTAAATTTACCTAGAAGTTTATCAAATTTATCGTCATATAATAAGACTAGATCATTTACCTTGAAAGTGCGCAATTTGATGTGTTGATCATGCCATGCCTTTTCGCGCTCCTTTTGAACTTGTTGATGAAATCCAGCTAGAAACTAGTCCTCCTCAAGCTCTACTAGCCATGTGAGCCTCTCTTCTAGGGCTCCGCGGTCCGCCATTCCTATGAGTGCCACTATGCACATACTAGGTACAATATATTCCATTGGCATCATAGATTCTATGCCATACACGATTCTGAAAGGAATTTGCCTAGTCAACTTCTTGCAAGTCATTCTATAGGCCCATAGAACTGTTGGTACGTGCACATCCTAGTCATTTCTCTTAGCATTGTAAATCTTCGTGAGTATGTTCTCCATTATCTTATTGAATGCTTCCACCGTCCCATTGGCCTGTGGGTGATAAGGCGTACTCTTCTGATGATACACCTGAAATTCTTTTGTCAACACATTAATTGTTTCATTAATAAAGTGCATATCATGATCACTCATCAAGATCTTTGGACAACCAAATATTTTCAATATCTATTCAAAAATAAACTTTTCTACTATTTCACCTATACCATCCTTGACATGTTGCACCTCCACCCGCCTGGTCAAGTGTTTAGTCACGGGGATGATGTACCACGCACCTGTCTTCTTTCCTTGAGGCTGAATTGGACCCACAAAGACAATTGCCCATTTCTTGAATGGTTGTAACGTCACCTACAGCATCAAAGGTAGTTCATCCCTCCACGATGGCCTACTAGTCCTTTGACATGCATCACATGCTATACAATATGCTTTCACATCCTTATGCAGGGTTGGCGACCACAATCCAGCAAGCAGAATCTTCTACGCTATTGCTTTTCCAACATAATGTCCTCTGCAACTCCTCCGTGAGCCTCCATGAGAATGTTTCTTCGTTCAAATTCAGGTACATAATGTCGTAATATTTCATCTAACCCCATTTTGTACAAGTTCCCTACAATGATGGAGAAGTTCATTGCGTGCACTACTAACTCCTTTTGTTGGCTTGTATACCCTTCTAGAGAAGTTTCTGTCATCAGGAAATGTGCGTCAGGCAACCCCTCCTCCAAATTAATAGGTTCCTCTCCCATTTCAATCCACGACAAATGATCAGGTCCTACATTCAGTCATCCTAGCTTCACAATAACTTCAAAGTCATACTCCTGGAACAACAACAACCATCTGCAAATCTTCCCCCCCAACACAAGCTTATTGACTAGGTATTTCAATGTAGAATGATTAATATACATCTTAAATATGCATGCAGCAAATTGTGTCTGAACTTTTGGAGCGTGTACACCATGGCTAGTCCTTCGCACTCAGTAGTGGAATAGTTCTTCTCAGCCTTAGATAGCTTCCTGCTCGCAAATGCTATAGGATGGTCCAATTCTCCCTCACCTGCCTATGTCAGCACGACCCCCAACACAATACATGAGGCATCCACGTGCACATGAAATTCCTTCTTCCAGTCCAGGAAGATTAGGATTGGCACGGTGACCATTTTCTCTTTTAGTACGTCCAAGCTCTTCTGGCATTCATCATCCCAACAGAATGTAGCATTCTTTTTCAACAATTTCTCCAAGTTGATTATCACCGCAATATTCATGGGGTCTACCATCAATCCTTGTCTGCATACCACATGACCCAGCAAGATCCCAAAAGGGACACAAAATAGACACTTACTTAGATTGAGCACGATCTGGTATCTTCGACATGTATCTAACATCAAGCGCAGACTTTCCACGTGACGCTTGACCAATCCAAACACTATCCAATCGTCAAAATATACCTCTAGAAACTTATGAATGAAATCTTTGAATGCCGCAATGACTATGCGAGAAAAGATTGCCAATGCATTCTTCAGCCCAAAAGGCATTACGGTGTACTAAAACATCCCCATTCAGTCACAAAGGTCCTCTTGCTTCTATACTATGGTGCAATTTTGATCTGATGGTACCTAGAGAACCCATCAGTGAAAGAGTATGCTTCTTGGCTGCCTACATTATCCAGGACCTCGTCAGTGAACGGGGTCGAGAAGGGATCATGCACACAAGTGTCATTCAGCTTCTGGAGATCCATGCATATCCTTATTTCTTCCTTTTGTTTCTTTTCCTGAACCACTATTAGGCTTACCCAATCAGATTCTTCCACTGGTTCAGTAATTCCTGTTGTGAACATCTTATCTAACTCAGTGTGAATCCTTTCCTTATACTTAGGATTAAGGTGGTAAGGTCTTTGTTTTACGGGTTTCGTGTTCGATTTCAGGGTGACCTTCATTACACCCAGGTCTCCTTTTATCCTTTTAAATTAGAAAACTTCATGGGGAACAAATCCCAATATTCGTGGAGGATCTCAGCGACCTTGTCTATTGTCGCATCATCCCAATAGTCCTTAATATTTGCAAATTTGTGTTCCACCTATGTGTCGGTGTTGACCTGCCTAGTTTCAATGGTGCAGTTATGTTTGGATCCTCTATTTGTGGACCTTCAACCTCATGGTGACCTTCAGTTTCTAGAATATTAATCTTTCTGGGATCCTTGTCTTCTTCTTCAGCAGTCACGTTATAGCATTCCAGTGCATGACTCAGCTAGGTAGTCCAATCAGGTTGGTCTAGGTCCAAAGGATCTTTTGGTATCCTAAAGATCGTTACTTTAACCTCTTATAGCATCGCATCAATACATTCAAACCCATCCTCAAATCTAAATGTCATTATAAATCCTTGGCGCAAGATGTCTCGCTCTTTAGTGTCATGGAGGAGTTCTATTTCCAAGTACCAATTCATGGGTACAATGTCTAGGGTATGACAAAATAGATGCACCCATTCAGGCTGGGGCTTTGCTCCATAAGCCTTAGTCCATTTGGCGAGGTGATCACGTGGATCATCCCTTCCATCATACTTATCTGTCATCTACACTTTCGGCTGCCCAAAACGTATTCTCATCATCCTCCTATAGTCATGCTAATCACTTAAATTATCCTTGTGCGTACCCCACCATCTTGCAGGCATAGCACACAGTACCCAATCCAATGCCTGGATGTGATTTTTCTCCAACACTTCTCTCTCAAATGCATCCAAAAAGAGATCAACATCAGTTATCCCATCATAGTGAGGCAGATCCCTAACTTTGGATGAAACGTAGCACAATGACTTGGTCATCATCTTACAATGCAGCATAGATACTTCATGCAGTCGGTTCTGCCAGTGCTCTAATTCTTCATCCAAATCTGACATGCAGGAGCTTTCACTGTCCCAGAAAATACGTATTCTTGCTGTCGGATTTGCCCAGTCTTGGTCTCATGCCGTTATCTTGTAAATTTGATCCAAATCATCATCACTTTCATAATCTCGAATGGGTTCTATATAGCGCGGTCCTTCCGCAAGATCTAGTGGCACCACCACATGGAGTGACTTCTTTTCAAATATCATCTTTCGCTTCTTCAGGTTGATTATCCCATTCATGTCAATGGCCCAAGTGATTCCAAGGAGTGTAGGGTAGGGATTGATATTACTAACAATCTATATTAGTGTAGGGTAGGGATTGATATTACTAACAGTCTATATTACCTCAAAATCCACCAGTGCGCTTGTGCCCTCAATGTCAATTTTTACCCCTTGTAGCCTCCCCATTGGGATAATTTTCTGTTGATTCGCCATTCTTAACTAGATTAGAGACCACTGGAGCGCAGGTCTCCCCATTCTTTCCCAAGTCTATTTTGGCAAAACATTTGTGTCAGACCCCAGATCTAGGATAACTTGGTCCATTTCGTATTCCCCTATCTGTGTGGTGACTCTCATTCCACACCCGATCCTTGCCTTGTGCTTTCCAAGCTTCCTAACCACGCGCAGTTCATTAGTAGTGCCATCCTTACCAGCACGCTAATTGATCAGCTCCTACAGGCCCTTCACAACCTTACTATCGTGGAGAAGTTTCATGCAGGTCTCTAAGAATGTGGTAATCATGCATGGGTCCATTTCTTCAACTGTTTTCTCCTGACTTCCTAAGGTAGAGGCCTCAGCGAAGCTTTTCTTTTCTTCCATAAATGTTTCTTTTTCACACTCCAAATCAAACTCAGTCTCTTTTTCTGGTGCTTTGCAGACCCATTTTCCTTCTACATGTTACTTTCCTTTATCCTCCCCCGTCGTAATTCCGCTTCGCAACATAATGTTTACCTTAGGGTCTTCCTCATGAGGCTCAACCCTCATCATCTGGAGGTTTTGCATCAGCTGCGGAGGTTACGCCCCCTTTTCGTGAATCTTATTCAATAATATTGGGCAATCCTCAGTCGCATGGTCAAACTGAGTACAATATTGGCGTGACAATCACGTCGGATTTGAACAGTCCATCACATAGTGTCCTGGGCCTCCAAAATTGTAAAAAATTAGCTGTACTTAGCCTCTACCAGGCCCTCCTCCACCTCAGCCTCAGTTGTGCCTCTGATACTCACCTCACGCTCCCCAAACACCTTGGTTTGGGGGTCGCGTTTATGCTTGCACTCTGTATGCAGTTGTCCTATCCATCATCAATTTGTAACTTCAGAAATTGCACTCATCATGACCTACTGATTGACAAAAGTTGCAAAAGAGATGTTCTGGTGTCTGTACGAATTTCTGCAGAAAACAGCAATTGTCAGTCACATGTTTCCCAACCACCTAGCATATAGCACACCATAGCATGGGCCCTGCACTTAGCCCTGTCGTAGCCTCCGACCATTTAGGCATTGATCCCCCTGCTGCAACAGAGTTTGCGAAGACTGGGCAGTGATCCTTGTCATGCCCCTGACCCTTTCATTTTAGGCACCAACCTTCTTCGCATGCCTCTGGCTAAGCTATTATGTCCTTATTCAGACTTTGCATTTCGAGACAAAGGTTTTGCAACTGTGCATGAATCTACTGAACCCACAGATTAGCATCTTGCATTGGTATCTCATGCAGCCTCATCGTGATTTCCATAGTTTCTGCCTGGGTTCCGTTCTTCTGTTGTGATAAAGCAACCCTTAGGTGGGGCAGGAGCAAGGCCACGAACCATTTGTGGTGTTGCCCATCTGTTAGGTTCATGTTGGCTTCACGGGTCGTACACTTCAATCTTTGATCCAAATTGTAGAGTGTCTCCCCAAGCTTCATCATGATCTCCTTGAATCCCATAATTAATTGTGCTTGAGACTTATATCTATTGAATTTTCTATTTAATACAGCCTAGATATCTTCCAATGCAGATGTTGGGTTATCAGTATTGTACTTAATGTACCAGGTTAGTGCGTGGTCCTGCAAAGCACTAACCAGTGTGCCTTTCTTCATTTGGTCATCCGTGATACCCTAGGCTTCCCATATAGCCTTCGCAACAAACCAAAATTGGTCCATATCTTCATTCCCTACACCCTTGAATACAGGTATTTTTACAAAGTTCACCATATTGAACAGTGGTGGAGGTGGTGGTGGTGTGGGTTATGGGGTGAGTAGTGGAGGTGAGGATGGTAGTGGTGTAGATGGATGGGATGAGGGTGGAGGTGGTGTAGGTATTTGTGGGAACCCTTGTCTTATCAACTAACTAGCACTCAAGGGAGAATTCTACAGTTCTCCTTCGTCATCACTCAAAGGAGCCTCGATCAACAAGCTATACTCAAGACATTTTCTTCCTCCGTCCCTGAAAGACTTTCTGCTTCGCATAGCTCCAAACATCAAGGTAACCGCATAACCCGTCATTCACACAAGAGCATCTTAATCCAAGTATTTAGTGACTTTACCTCGCGGTCCTTTAAAGAAGCGATGCTCTACTTCACCGTAGCTGACAGAGGTATTGACTCCGAACTCTGTCACAAATCCTCCTATGATGCAATCGATCCAATGCTCAACAGCGCGCGTGATATTATCTTCAGACGCTTCCAATCTCCTTACCAACTCTAGTGTCCAAACAATTGGAGTGTCAAGCCTCCACCTTCCTTGGTCATCTACAAACTTCGCTATCCACTTTTATAACTCAACCAAGAAGGAACAGAAGAAGATTTTGTGTATTTCTGTGTACAGGTATCTGTGCAACCACTGTTCTTTCGTCAATCATGGATTCTTGTTTTATTGTGCTGTGAATTTGTGGATCTTTCTATCCAACCAGTTTTCGATATATTTCTTAGTTGGATTTCAATGATACAACATCACACATCTCATTATGCAGATCTCAGTCCCGACAATGGAACCATTTGTCTGCTTGATGGGCCCTAACCCAAGTTCAGTGTTAGGTAGCCAAGCAAATCCCTACACTACTGGCCCTTTCAACATCAATCCTCGGAGCGCAGACTGAAGTCTCACCCGAAGCAGTATGAGGGGATGCAGGAGCCAAGTTTCCACACCCTAAGATGGTTTTGATGTCGGTTTTCTACCTTAATCCCTACCTTCACGCAGATCGATAAGCCTTTAGGGCTTATCGATGTATTTCCTCTTCTGTCTTTGAGAACCTCTACGAAGGTATCAAATTTTCCTTCGCGCAACCCTAAACAATGAGTCATACACTTACACACCTGTTGAAGCCCCGAAAATTGGGTCGACAACAAGGGGGATACTCACCTAGTCCTGACCTTGGTTGACAGCTCCTTATCCGTTTGGTATAGTGAGTCCGACTGGGGATAATGGGACCAGTTTCCCAATCTAAGGGTGTGTGTGTAGAGTTGGATGTTGCTGATCTAAAGTTCATATCTGAGCTACTTTAGTCTAACTCTATGCTATTGTAATCTAATGAAAACAGCACATCTAATCTATGCTAACTCAGGATGTAATTCTTCTATTATGCGATCTAAAGAGAATTCAAATAATAGCTGGTAATAAAGATCATTCAGCAATTATAAGAATAGAGATCAATTAAGATGAACCACTTTGCATAAAAAGTTAAGCAAAACAGTTGTGAACAGCATATCGCATAATAAGTTATTCACACATTAAACATAAATAAATGGCTCCACCGTACAAAAGTGCCAAATGGTAACACAAACATTCATGTAATAACATATAAACAACTAAAACTATATATTTCTTTAAGAATATAAGCAGAAATGATCAAGATATAAAAGTACCATTTATGACTAGTCCTACTCATAAGCTTCAAGCAACAATGATTTATCTTTCCTTGTTCTAATATCTACTAAGAGTACAGAAGTGCAACATCAGTAACAGATATCAAATGCAAACACCAATAAATCTCGATCCTTGCATTCATCAAAACCTCCTCTGAGGGTGCAAAAGTGCATGTTCTGAGGATAAGTTTTTGACAAATTTCTGGACCCTTCTCTAAATGCATGAGAAGGGTTTAAATACTGTTAACTAAATAACCTAATTACATAAATTTAGGATACGGATTTTTTAAATGAACGCCCTCTTTCTAAGCAAACTTATTTCTAGAAACCGAATCTAATTCCTAACTATTTCTACATTTACTCCTTGATGTTGCAAGCATTCATCATTTGCCTGGGAAGAGTCGGTTGGTTGCTTTCTGGTTTTGTTTGAGTAAAACAAATAGGAATGGAAAGTGCTGGCACTATTTTTTAGTAAATTAGAAGATGTTTTTAGGGATCATCCTCTTGCCAGGTGATTTCACTGCGTATATACTTGGTAACATCCCAAATTTCCCTCAAATTGCTTCTGCTTTTGCTATCTTGGCTTCCGGACTTGCGAATGACTAAGCAAGTTAGGGACTTTGATTTCTGAACAATTTTCTTAGCGATGCGCATTTAGTGCTAAGCGCTAATCGCGCATCGAAAACTTCCTCCATTCTTTGATCCGGGACTTTCTGATGCGTTTTTTTGTCTGTAGTGCCTTTTCCTTTTCGGGCGTAAGCTTTTTCAGAATTTTGTAAACATGCTGTTTTTTGTGAGCTTTTTACCCTGAGTGTTGGATCACCTATTGATATTAGCATCTATTCAGTAATGCTCTGGAACCTGTGGTTCTGTCGCATGTGGTATTCGTTTATGAGGGCATCTCTTCTCTGTCTCCGAGCATTGATGCTTTCCCTTTTTCCTTAGATGTTTCCTGCGCATTGCTCCATGTTGTTTCCTGTTTTTCATTCATTTATTAATTTCGTTTAAGGCGTGCGCCCAATTTTTGGCTTATGGACAGCTTTTCTTGAATGTTGAGCCGAGGAAGATTTGTGATGGGCGGTTTCTGCAACCTGTATTACGTTATCGCGGTATCACAGATTGCAGATCGTAGCTCATATCATCGCAGCATCGCAATTATCGCAAGATCGCAGATCATGTTAAACTATTGTGTGCTGCTTATGCGATGTCACATATCAGCCATCAGAGAATTATCAAGATCTTCATTTATGGGTGGTTCTTGATGTATGCGATGCGATGGATTTCGCGTTGCTTTTTTCGCATTTTTTATTGTGCTCATAAAGAAATGTTTTACTCTCTTCTCGCGATGCGATATATTTTTAAGGAGTACAATACAAAAATAATTTTTTGAATTTTTTACTAAGGGTCCCCAGTTGTTTAATGTTATTGCTAATACTAAATAAGGAGGGGGGTTGTTGGTGGCCACAACATAAAGCTTTGGCGATTTTGGATGAATGAGAACATCCCTTTCAAAATCAACTGCAAGTAATGACATTCGGACCCCCCGGACCTCCTGAAGGTTAATAAGGATGAGTAGTGGTCTGAAAAGTAGTTTATTTGAAACTACCTTTGACTACGTCATGGACCCACAGGCATTTCGAGGGCCTTTAAAAATTTTGTTGTAATGAATCGAGTGTACCCACATAATGTATCAATTTCATGGTTGGTCTTGAAGTTTTCATTAGAACGGGTTGAGTTCACCTACACCACGTGTCAATTTCATGGTTGATTTTTAAATTTTTGTTGCAATGTATCAAGTTGTATTAGGACAATATTTAAAACCACTATATATTTAACATTTGAAGAATAAATTACGCTTGGGTGTTTATTTAAAAAAAAAAATTCTCATAATTTTTTTCCATAATGTCATGGTTGAAATATTTTGAAAACTTGAGATTTTTTTGTAGTCATAATCTTTGGTTTTAATTATATGGTTGAAAAATTGTCATAATTTTAATGGTTTTCTAAGTCATGATATTCTATATCTAATTATATGGTTGAAAACAATTACAATTTAAGGGTCTTTAAGAGTGGAGATATTTTATCTTTAACAACATGGATGAAAATTGTTGGAATTATCAGGATTTCAGACATGATATTTATCTTTAACATCATGTTCGAGAATTGTTGGAATTTTATAGTTTTCCAAAGTCCAAATATTTTATCTTCAATTCCATTGCTAAAAAATGTCAAAATTGTAACCCAATTATTCTTTTGTTATTCCAAAATCAACACTTATTTTTTAAGGGTGTTTTTTTCATCCATTTTGCAAAAAAAAATATTTTTTTACTTCCATTTAGAAAAATTGTTGAAAATTTACACTAAGAAAAACATTGTTTTCACATACACCATTTTCATTTTTGGGTTGTTTTCTTCAAGCTTTTTGTGGAGGTTTTGTGCTAGAGTACTCGTTCTGAGGTAATAGTTCCTGTTTGATCGATAACTCTGCTAATTATACTTAGGGAGTTGAATTATATCATGGTAACTCTTCATCACATGTTTACCCCAATGGACTGGTTAGCTTGGGTAAATGTGGGAGGAGGTTGTTACAGAGTGATATTAGAGCATGGTTCCTCTCTCCTCAGGTGATGTCTGGTTTCCGTTCTCCTCAGATGAATGCGTTAACATATGTACATGTTAGTTGCGTATATTTCCTTATGCTTGTGGTCTATGTGCTCATTGTGTATGCGTGGTGGTAGTAATGATTGCCATTGTGATGTCATGCAAAAATTGATGGTGTTATTGTCAGAATGTGTTCATCATGAATGAATCTTGGTGCTTTTATGTATTATGTATGCATGCATGTCCTACATATGTTTTTATGCATGCATTGTGTCTAGTTGGTGTGTAGTTCTAGCATCATGCATGGTAACTGAATGATGATTGAGATGATGCCTATATACTTTGATGATTATGATTATACATGTATTGTGCTAATATAGTTGATCTTTCAGACAATATATCCTCCCTTGAGCTACAATAAGGTACGTTGGTTTGTTTATGATGTAATTTATCTAACATGATATACCTTGCAAGAAGAAAAAATCAAAGATGACTAGCAATATGGTAGACTACAACTCACGAGATTCTCCCTATATTTCATGTTAGGGTCCTATAAATATAGTAATCAAGGTATGACTGTCTAATTATTTATTCCAATGGGATGTTGTAAAATTATTTTTCATTTTAAGTTATTTAGTTGTTAAAAAGAAAAATAGAAGAAAAGAAAAAGAAAATTAGAAAAAATAGAAAAATGGAAAGAAAAATAAATAAAAAAAAGCGGAAAAAAGAAATATATAAATTTGAAAAAATCCCCAAAGGGTGCTCTAATCAAATTTTTGTTTAAGTCATTTCGTTTACTTAAATCTTCATTAAATTAAGGAAAGTATGGTTTAGATAGTGAATGAACATCGACAAGATGATTTGTCATCTTGCAATAAAGCTTTGACACTTTTGGATGAGTGAGATCATCCCCTCCAAAATCAACGACAAGTAATGACATTCAGACACCCCAGACCTCGCGAAGGTTAATAAGGAGGGGTGGGGGTCTAGAAAGTAGTTTACTTGAAACTACCTTTGACTACATGGTAGACACCCATGCATTTCGGGGGCCTTTAGAATTTTTGTTATAATGAATCGAGTCTACCCCCACAATGTATCAATTTCATGGTTGGTCATTAAGTTTTCATTAGAACAGGTAGAGTTCAACTACACCACGTGTCAATTTCATGGTTGATTTTTAAATTTTTGTTGCAATGTATCAAGCTAAAATTTTATAATTGCTATATATTTAACATTTCAAGAATCAATTACCCTTGGGTGTTCATTTTTAAAGTTTTTTGTCATAAATTTTTTCCATAATTTCTTGGTTGAAATATTTTGAAAACTTGAGATTTTTTTGTAGTCATAATCTTTGGTTTTAATTACATGGTTGAAAAATTATCAATATTTAAATGTTTTTCTAAGCCATGATATTTTATCTTTAATTCTATGGTTGAAAACAATTACAATTTTAGGGCTTTTTAGTCGGGATATTTTATCTTTAACAACATGGATGAAAATTGTTGGAATTATCAAGATTTGAGACATGGTACTTATATTTAACATCATGTCTGAGAATTGTTGGAATTTTACAGTTTTTCAAAGTCCAGATATTTTATCTTTAATTCCATTGCTAAAAAGATGTCAAAATTGTAACCCAATTTTTTTTTTTGTTATTCCAAAATAAACGCTTATTTTTTTAAGGGTGTTTTTTCATCCATTTTGCAAAAAAAAATGTTTTTTACTTTCATTTAAAAAAAATGTTGCAAATTTACCCTAAAGAAAACATCATTCTCACATACACAATTTTCATTTTTGGGTTGTTTTTTCAAGTTTTTTGGGGGGTTTTGTGCTAAAGTACTCGTTTTGAGGTAATAGTTCCCGTTTGATCACTAACTATGCTAATTATACTTAGGGAGTTGAATCATATCATAGTAACTCTTCATCACATGTTTACCCCAGTGGACTAGTTAGCTTGTGTAAATGTGGGAGGAGGGTGTTACAGAGTGGTATTAGAGCATGGTTCCTCTCTCCTCAGGTGATGTCTGGTTTCCGTTCTCCTCGGATGAATGTGTCATCATATGTACATGTTAGCTGCATATATTTCCTTATGCTTGGGGTCTATGTGCTCATTATGTCTGCATGGTGGTGGTGATGATTTCCATTATGATGTGATGAAAAATTTGATGATGTTGTTTTCAGAATGTGCTCGTCATGAAAACATGTTAGTGTTTTTATGTATTATGTATAACTGCATGTCCTACATATGTTGTTATGCATGCATTGTGTCTAGTTGGTGTGTAGTTCTAGAATCATTCATGGTAACTGAATGATGATTGAGATGATGTCTATATACTTTGATGATTATGATTATACATGTATTGTGATAATCTAGTTGATCTTGCAGACAATATATCCTCCCCTGAACTACACTAAGGTATGTTGGTTTGTTTATGATGTAATTTAGCTAACATGATATACCTTGCAAGATGAAAACGTCAAAGATGACTAGTAAGATGTTAGACTACAAATGACGAGATTCTCCCTATAGATTATGTTAGGGTCCTATAAATATAGTAATCAAGGTATGATTGTCTAATTATTTATCCCAACGGGATGTTGTAAAATTATTTTTCATTTTAGGTTGTTTAGATATTAAAAATAAAAATAGAATAAAAGCAAAAGGAAAATTTAAATAAAAATAGAAAAAATAGAGAAATGGAAAAATAAAGAAATAAAAATAAAGGGGAAAAAATAAGTATACAGATAAAAAACAAATCCCCAAAGGGTGCACCAATCAAAATTCTATCTAAGTCATTTTGTTTACTTAAATCTTCATTAAATTAAGGAAAATATGTTTTAGATAGTGAATGAACATCGATCAGATGTTTTTTCATCTTGCAATAAAGCTTTGTCTCTTTTGGACAAATGAGATGATCCCCTCTAAAATCAACTGCAAGAAATGACATTTGGACCCATCAGACCTCCCAAAGGTTAATAAGGAGGGGCGAGGGTCTGTAAGGTAGTTTATTTGAAACTACCTTTGACTACGTGGTGGACCCATAGGCATTTTGGGGGTCTTTAAAATTTTTGTTATAATGAATCGAGTCTACCCTCATAATGTATCAATTTCATGGATGGTCTTTAAGTTTTCATTTACGGGTTGAGTTCACCTACACCGCTTGTCAATTTCATGGTTGATTTTTAAATCGTTGTTACAATGTATCAAGTTGCCTTAGGGTAAGATTTTAAAATCGCTATATATTTCACATTTCAAGAATAAATTACTCTTGGGTGTTCATTTTTAATATTTTTTGTCATAAATTTTTCCATAATGTCATGATTGAAATATTTTGAAAATTTCATATTTTTTTGTAGTCATAATCTTTGGTTTTAATTACATGGTTGAAAAATTGTAAGGATTTTAATTTTTTTCTAAGTCATGATATTTTATCTTTAATTCTATGGTTGAAAACAATTACAATTTTAGGGTTTTTTAGAGTCGGGATATTTTATCTTTAACAAGATGGATGAAAATTGTTGGAATTATTAGGATTTGAGACATGATATTTATCTTTAACATCATGTCTGAGAATTGCTGGAATTTTACAGTTTTTCAAAGTCCAGATATTTTATTTTTAATTCCATTGCTAAAAAATGTCAAAATTGTAACCCAATTATTTTTTTTTTATTCCAAAATCAACACTTATTTTTTGAAGGGTGTTTTTTCATCCACTTTTCAAAAAAAAATGTTTTTTACTATCATTTAAAAAAATTGTTGAAAATTTACCCTAAAAAAACATCGTTCTCGCATACACGATTTTCATTTTTGGGTTGTTGTTTCAAGTTTTTTGGGGCGGTTTTGTGGTAGAGTACTCGTTTTGAGGAAATAGTTCCCATTTGATCACTAACTATGCTAATTATACATAGGGAGTTGAATCATATCATAGTAACTCTTCATCACATGTTTAGCCAAGTGGAGCGGTTAGCTTGGGTAAATGTGGGAGGAGGGTGTTACAGAGTGGTATTAAATCATGGTTCCTCTCTCCTCATGTGATGTCTGGTTTCCGTTCTCGTCAGATGAATGTGTTGTCATATGTACATGTTGGTTGCATATATTTCCTTATGCTTTTGGTCTTTGTGCTCATTGTGTATGCATGGTGGCGGTCATGATTGCCATTGTGATGTCATGCAAAAGTTGATGGTGTTTTTGTCGAAATGTGTTCGTCATGCAAAAGTTGATGGTGTTGTTGTCGGAATGTGGTCGTGATGAACGCATGTTAGTGTTCTTATGTATTATGTATGAATGCATGTCCTACATATGTTGTTATGCATGCATTGTGTCTAGTTGTTGTGTAGTTCTGGAATCATGCATGGTAACTAAATGATGATTGAGATGATGTCTATATACTTTTATGATTATGATTATATATGTATTGTGCTAATCTAGTTGTTCTTGCAGATGATATATCCTCCCCTGAACTACACTAAGGTACGTTGGTTTGCTTATGATGTAATTTATCTAACATGATATACCTTGCAAGAAGAAAAAATCCAAGATGACTAGCAAGACGGTAGACTACAACTCACGAGATTATCCATATAAATCATGTTAGGGTCCTCTAAATATAGTAATCAAGGTATGATTGTCTAATTATTTATCCCAATGGGATGTTGTAAAATTATTTTTCATTTTAAGTTGTTTTGTAATTAAAAAGAAAAATAGAAGAAAAGTGAAAAAAATATATAAAAAAAGATAAATAGAAAAAATAGAAAAATGGGAAGATAAAGAAATAAAAATAAAGGGGAAAAAATAAATATGTAAATATAAAATAAATCCCCAAAGGGTGAGCCAATCAAAATTCTTTCTAATTCATTTTGTTTATTTAAATCTTTATTAAATTAAGGAAAATATGGTTTAGATAGTGAATGAACATCGACAAGATGTTTTGTCATCTTGCAATAAATCTTTGGTGGTTTTGGACGAATGATGATACCCTCCAAAATCAATTGCAAGTAATGACATTTGGACCCCACGAATCTCCCAAAGGTTAATAACGAGGGGTGGGTGTCCGAAAAATAGTTTATTGGAAACTACCTTTGACTACGTGGTGGACCCATAGGCATTTCAGGGGCCTTTAAAATATTTGTTATAATGAATCAAGTCTACCCCCACAATGTATCAATTCCATTGTTGGTCTTTAAGTTTTCATTATAACGGGTTGAGTTCACCTAAACCTTGTGTCAATTTCATGGTTGATTTTTAAATTGTTGTTGCAATGTATCAAGTTGTCTTAGGCTAAGATTTTAAAATCACTATATATTTAACATTTCAAGAATAAATTAACTTGGGTGTTCATTTTTAATGCTTTTTGTCATAAAGTTTTTCCATAATGTCATTGTTGAAATATTTTGAAAACTTCATATTTTTTTGTAGTCATAATCTTTGGTTTTAATTACATGGTTGAAAAATTGTCAGGATTTTAATGTTTTTCTAAGTCATGATATTTTATCTTTAATTCTATGGTTGAAAATAATTACAATTTTAGGGTTTTTTAGAGTCGGGATATTTTATCTTTAAAAATATGGATGAAAATTGTTTGAATTATCAGGATTTTAGACATGATATTTATCTTTAACATCATGTACGAGAATTTTTGGGATTTTACATTTTTTCGAAGTCCGGATATTTTATCCTTAATTTCATTACTAAAAAATCTCAAAATTGTATCCCAATTATTTTTTTGTTATTCCAAAATCAACACTTATATTTTTAACTGTGTTCCTTTCATCCATTTTGCAAAAAAAAGATGTTTTTTACTTCCATTTAAAAAAATTGTTGAAAATTCACCCTAAAGAAATCATTGTTCTCGCATACACAATTTTCATTTTTGGTTTGTTTTTTCAAGATTTTTTAGGGGGTTTTGTCCTAGAGTACTCATTTTGAGGTAATATTTCCCATTTGATCATTAACTATGCTAATTATACTTAGGGAGTTGAATCATATCATAGTAACTCTTCGTCACATGTTTACCCCAATGGACCAGTTAGCTTGTGTAAATGTGGGAAGAGGGTGTTACAGAGTGGTATTAGAGCATGGTTCGTCTCTCCTCAACCGATGTCTAGTTTCGGTTCTCCTTGGATGAATGTGTTGTCATATGTACATGTTAGTTGCATATATTTCCTTATGCTTGTAGTCTATGTGCTCATTGTGTATGCATGGTGGTGGTCATGATTTCCATTGTGATGTGACGCAAAAGTTGATGGTGATTTTGTCGAAATGTGTTCGTCATGAATGCATGTTACTTTTTTTTATGTATTATGTATGCATGCGTGTCCCACATATGTTGTTATGCATACATTGTGTCTAGTTGGTGTGCAGTTCTCGAATCATGCATGGTAACTAAATGATGATTGAGATGATGTCTATATACTTTGATGATTATGATTATACATGTATTGTGCTAATCTAGTTGATCTTGCAGACAATATATCCTCCCCTGAACTACACTAAGGTACGTTGGTTTGTTTATGTTGTAATTTAGCTAACATGATATACCTTTCAAGAAGAAAAAATCAAAGATGACTAGCAGAATGGTAGACTACAACTCGCAAGATTCTCCCCATAGATCATGTTAGGGTCCTATAAATATTGTAATCAAGGTATGATTGTCTAATTATTTATCCCAATGGTATGTTGTAAAATTATTTTTCATTTTAAGTTGTTTAGCTTTTAAAAAGAAAAATAGAAGAAAAAAAAAATAGAAAATATAAAGAAAAATAGAAATATAGAAAAATGGAAGATAAAATAAATAAAATAAAGGGGAAAAGTAAATATATAAATATAAATAAATTCCCAAAGGGTGCGCCAATCGAAATCCCACCTAAGTTGTTTTGTTTATTTAAATCTTCATTAAATTAAGGAAGATATGGTTTATATAGTGAATGAATGTCGACAAGATGTTTTCTCATCTTGCAATAAAGTTTTGGCACTTTTGGATGAATAAGATCATGTCCTCCATAATAAATGGCAAGTAATGATATTTGAACCCCCCATACCTCCCGAAGGTTAATAAGGAGGGGCGGGGGTTTGAAAAGTAGTTTATTTGAAACTACCTTTGACTACATGGTGGACCCACAGGCATTTTTGGGGCCTCTCCTCCCTTACCACTTACCACCTAACCCCCCAAAAACCATCTCCTATTTCTATTTTCCCCTAATCCCACTGGCTCCTGCTCCATTCATAGCACACCAACACATCTACCACCCCACTGCATCCATTCACTTAACCTCACCTCTTATGTCACATGACCATTGTCTGAATCTCTCGCCAATAATCACGTAGATGTTGGTCATTAAACTCCCATCAACATTTAAAGTTATTAATTGTGACACTACAAAAACTGTAATTTCACCATTGATCTTATTTACCTTTTCACTTAAAAAAACCTTGCATTGCCCAAAATTTCTCCCTTTTCCATTTCATTGTGTCAAGAGAGGTTCATGCTCAAAGATCGTCTAGTGAATTAGTGCCTTTTGGAATCACTATCCTCTTTAAGTACCAATTAAGCACAGATCGATTAATTTCCTTTTGGCATATCCACAATCTGAAATGTTGTCACATAAGGGAAAATCAAGGATGGTGGTCAAGAGTCTAGTCCTACCCTCACTTTCCAATTTAAATGAGATGCCTTTAGTTAATACATAGTATAAGATAACAAAAACTTAATGTGAATTTTAGTTGTATGAGCTTCATAATTGGGCGAAATAGAAGTATTTAGATAAGAGTGATTATTTAAGCATATGGGAATTGTTTCTACCTAGATTTACCTTTCCCTAGACTCATATTTTCCCAAATTTCATTACCTGGTGTCATCTAAGGTACCTCCTAAGCCATCTAGATTAATTCTCAAACTTCCCTACACCTATTTTCCATTGATGCAGTCATGGAAATATACAAAAAGTTTACATTCCCCTAGTGAGCCCATATTTTTTAATGTTTTCTTCCTGAAAATTCTAAGTTTCCTAGAACAAATCCCCCATAATCTGCTTCTATTTTTGTTGAGGTGTCAAGACAAGTTATTTCCATGGTTACTTGCCTATTAGGTTATCCCATAAACCAATTGGTAGATGAAGTAGTGTTAGGTTTCTTGATAGTATTTTTAGTCGGTCAAAATCCATAACGTTTTGGCGGCCATACTCGGGACTCTTCCCTAGTAAACTTTGGTTTCAAATGTTCAAACATATTTCTTATGGGTGAGAGTGAGTTAGGAAATATTTAAGGCTAAATTATTCACCCAAAAGTTTTGTTTTTACCCAGCTGTGATAAGTTCCCTTGGAAATATGGCTCCTAAAAGGATTTATACTAGATCACATCCAGATCTTGATCCTCATGAAGCTCTGAATGATCCCGAGAAATTGATTAAGAAAAAGAACCTTTGAGAAAGTCAAGAGAGAAATAATCCTCTTCTCACGTCTCACTCACTCCCTAAAAGCTTTCCAACACTTGAGGATATTGATTTTGATCTATCCATTGAATTTAGTCTTTTTAGAACGAAATCAAAAACTTTTTTCCCAGAAATGACTAGGAGAAGTAGACAAAAGTATTAAGATGTTGAATTCCAAGAATAGAGATGAGCTAGAGGATGTCCATATTCAAGACAAAACATGTAGTGTTATGGAAGGGAAGAGAGCTCTGAAAAGGAATAACCTCATAATATGTCTGGAGAATGAATGTATAGAGTTTGAGTTACAGGTGAAAATATTTAACAAAAAATTTGATGTATTGCAGGAGAAAGGAATTCTAGCTCTAAAAGCCTTTAGTGGAAAATTTATTCCATTAGAGAAGTATCAAGGCCAGTTATGCAACATAGTTGCAGATATTTCCAAATTTACCAAGGTCAAAGGAAAAATAACTAGAGAAGCTTTCCTAGAAGTAGTACAACAAGACCTCTACATTCAGCATGATGTCAACCATTTATTTCTCAATAAGCCAACTTTTCAAACATATACAAAAGTAGATGAGAGATTTCAGAGCATGGTAAATTTCTCCATTCCTAGTGAAGAGCGATGGGATAAATTGTTGGATTTAGTTGAATAAGGGTAATCAAGAATCCTACAAATTTGGGAGAAAGCAAACAAAAGAAGCACAAAAGTAGCTATTTTGAACAATGATTCTCCTCAAAGTGTGAATAGAACATCAGAAACAGTCTAGATTTCCTATTACTTACTTCTATTTTTGAAATATCTACATTATTTTAGTAGACATTATTTTGTAATAAATTTTATTTTGAAGTCCAAATTAATTCGATACAAACTTTATAAATATTTTGTAAATTTGTTTATAAAGGTATATATTATACAAGAAAAAAAACTTTTTCTTTGATTGTAAGCAGTGAAATATATTTTGAAGTAATCAATTCAGTAATACAGAGGAAATTTGGTTTCAAGATTCTTGTGCCAAGAAAATGGCAATGTTTCCCTCTTTGTAAATCTATTTTTATATCAAGTTTCACATGGATTTTCCTTCGTAATTGTTGCAAGAAGATTAAGAGTTGAATTTACTTACGGTACTCTGCTCTGGCTTGTTTAAACAATATTAAATGTTTTCTTTCTAATATTAAGTATAGAATTCATCTACATATGCTATATATTTGATTGATCCTTATTCTTATTCATATCATTCACACCACCACAGCTGTACAAGATACAAGAGTTTTCCTACCTCGCCCTGTTTCATCTCCTTTGTTTATTTTAATTGACCACTAAAGATTTTATGACTCCATGCCCAATGGACTTTTCTTTTATTTTACAACCAAACCTTGAAAATATTATCATTGAACTTTCATACCTAGACTAATATCTAAACACTAAGATTAAAAATCAGATAGAGAGAGCCCTCTCTAAAGTTGGAAGGTCTAGATCCTTGATTGAAAAATGGTTTTTGGTTACCTATGCAGTTTCCTCTTCTGCCTAGGAAATCTATGAAGTGCTAATAGATCAAATGAGAAACACGGCGAGGTATACTCTCTTTTCATAGTAGACACTTTGAGAAGTTTTGAGGAAAGAATAAGTTGTAAAGAAGATAATGACTGAATCATTCAATCACAAGAGAAAATTTCTAGGTCATAGGACAAACACTAAGAAGTCAATGTGTTGATTCCTCAAAGCTTTTTAGAATTGCAAAGACAAGGTCTCTGTAGAATCAGTGATGGACAAGAGGATAAGACTAGTTGGGCATATGGTAGCAGGTCACATGGTGGGCACAGATTGGATCAAGATGACACAATTTGAGATGGAAGATTCTTGGATATGCTTGATAGACGAGGCAGTGGACATGAGCTTTACTCTAATTCTGGTTCAGATAGGTATCATGGTCATCACAATTATCATCCATATAGGAGGAGTGACATGGGATATTTCCTATATGAGTTCAAGAAAGCAAAGGCACCTAAATTTGATGTGGAAATGAAGAAGTCATAGGATGTTGAAGCATTGTTTCTTAGGATGAATAAGTTCTTAGGGTTGAATGATTACTCAGTGAAAATTAAGGCGACAATAGATACATTTAGTCTTAAATGTAAAGAAATTATCTGGAGGAAAGATGTAAATAATTTCAAAGGTATTCATGAAGAGGAGTTGACTTGGAGTGAGTTCAAGAGACTATTTAGGAAGAAGTATCTATTAAAGAGACACTATGAAGACAGGGAAAAAGAGTTCTATGAGTTGAAGATGGGATCTATGACCGATGAGGAGTACACTAGTAGATTTTTGATTTACTGAGATGTATGCCTCACCTCAAGGAGGATAAGGCCAAGATTAAGATATTCATCAGTGGGTTGTCAGTATCATTTAAGGACAGGATTTAGTTTCATGAGCCTAGATCATTGGAGGAGGCCATCTAGAAGCTAAAGCATTGTAATGAGAAATCAAAGCATAGGTCAGAGACTAAGAAAGACTGGAAAGTTAATGATAAGAATAAATGGAAATGGGATAATAAGTGAACAAGACCTCAAGTCACAAGTAATAAACAAAAGACAATACCACCTAAGAAGTTCAATGCATATGATAGTGGACATGGATTTTGGTCTTAGGAGAAGAATAAAGGTGATGATGGGAAACCTTTACAATGTTGGACTTCTGGTGGAGACCATCATAGGAGATATTGTCCATAACTTGAAGGTGGTAAACTATAGATCTATTGTGCATAGGAGGCATAAACAGTGGGGAATGTGTTATGAATCCAACTCGCAAAAAGATAGAAAAGATAGTTGAATGCCTTAGAATTCAGCCTCTTCGAGGGGGGAACCTCCTTTACATTACACAAATGAACAATTCTTCGATGATACAAATTACAATAACTCCTTTCTACATATAGGAGTCTAAGGGATCGTAATATAATCAAAGCCGACATAACAATAATAATGTAAGGGCACAATAATAACAATAGTGGGCTTCTATGGGCATAGTAGTAACAATATGGAGGCTACATGGGTACAACAATATAATAAGGGGGCTGTACTAATAACAATAAGGGGTTACACTAGTAGTATAGGGGCCTAACATGCCCCTCTCCTTCAAAAAGTGTTGTCCTCAACGCTAGAGTACTTCTTGATGCTTCTGTATAAAATTCTTGTCCTCCCATGTGGAATCTTCAATGGGTAAGTTCTTCCACTTGATGAGATACTCTGAAATTGATCGATTTCGTAGTTGTTGGGTTCTTGTTTCTATGACTGCTCCAAGTTCCAATATGATTTTTCCTTCCTTTTCAATTTCTGGCAATATTGTTTGAATTGGGATATTCTACAACTTTTGAATGAGTGGCCACACTTCTTTGTCCTTGTTCCATTCATCCCTTGCATTGTTTATCCAATTTGGTTGGATAATAGAAATAACACAAAACAATGCTTCCACATCCTAGTCCTTTCTTGAGAATGCATCTGCAACATAAATTTTCTTCCCTGTTCAATAGATGATGTCAAAGTCATAACCCAACATATTTGTGACCCATTATTTATGTTCTTCTAAAGATAATATTTGTTCTAAAAAGTATTTAAGACTATCATGATCCATTTTTACCTTAAAGTGTCTTCCCATTGGGTAAGGTCGCCATTTCTTAAGTGCATGTAGTATTGCCAACATTTCCTTCTCATAATAGCTTGCTTGAGATGTAGCAGTAAAAATACCCAATCACTTACATCAAAACATTTTTCACTATGATGTTGATCTACTAGTTGTTTCATTTGATTCTGCACCAAAGTGGCATTATCCTTTAAAATTTGGGTAACTTGTTGTTGATGCTCAATGTGATCTTTCACTGCTTGAACCTTTTTCTTCTTGATATGTTCTTCTACTTTAGGGTTTGAGGAGTGGTAATTTAATTTAATGCTTTACAAGATATTGTCAGGTTCATTTATTGATTCTCAATGTGATCTTTCACTTCTTGAACATTTTTCTTCTTGATATGTCCTTCTAATAATCTTGATAATTTGAGGAGTGGTAATTTTGGCCAATGCATTACAAGATATGGTTGGATTCATTTCTTCTTTCTCAATGTGATATTTCACTTCTTGAACCTTTTTCTTCTTGATATATCCTTCTATCTTGAGAGTTTGAGGAGTGGTAATTCTTGCCAAGATATGGTATGATTCATTTCTTCTTTCTCTGGGCTTGGGTCTTGGCATATATCCTCTTCTTTTGATGTTTCTTCATCCTTTTCTTCCTCCTCTTCATACTCTATGTAAAATAATTTCTTCTCAACACACTTATGACCTTTAGAAAATTTGCTATCACAATTCCAACAAAGCCCTTCTTCCCTTTTTTCTTCCAATTGTTGTGGTGTAACCCTTGTAGGTTATGGGAGGATAGGACAAACAACACTTCCATCTTTATAGTTGTTAGGGGTAGACTTCCTTGTTGCCATAATTTTACTTTCCACTACGTAACAGAGCCCTTTTACTCTTTCCAATTCTTGTGGTGTTGCTCTAAAGAAGGTGTTTCTCTTTATATCCTCATAATGTGCTATCATTTCCTCCCTGAAAATTGACCATGTAACAAGTTTTTTACGAGAACAAAGCCCTTTATACCATAAAAATTGATCCAGTTCTAAATATGAAGATGCAATACATACCTTTTGTAACAGTGGTACACCATATACATCAAAATATTGTCCATCTGAAGTATCCAATTTACTAGATCCTTGCCATCAAACTTCCTCATATCGCCTTTTCTTGATTTTAGGAGCTTGATCTTGAAATGACTATAACTCTATAATTTCAATTCTTCCAGTTCTAAAATTGCGATATGCAGTAGCCCTTTATGTCATCTTTCCAATGCCACCAGTTTGATCAAATTTAGATTCTCGAAGAAAGTGTTATGAATAGTATCCAGGATGACCTGATTAGATACCTTTTCAAAAGATTGAACTTGTATGAAGTGCTACATGTCACTGTTTTAACCTTACGATCTAAAAAATATACACAGGAAACTACAATCTATTCTCTTTTTGTAACATCTTACAAAATTTGAATTTGATGACCCAAACAGTAGTTATGATGATTTTCCCCAGGTCCCCTGTTCGGAATGTAATTCAGGAGTCTCCAAAAAGACCAACTTCCTTAGATCATATCTCCACAAATATAGCCCGAAAAGATCTAAAATTTGGACCCAAGTGTCAGCACGATTTCCTCTCTAATGGGTTCTTTTTGTTCACTTCTGAAACATCATGGAAACAAAGTTATAGTGAAAATTCCATGATGACCTATTTGGAGTAGCGAAACCCGAGAATCCAAATCTCTGAATCCAAATGTTATGAAACCAACTCACAAAAAGATAGAAAAGATAGTTGAACGCCTTAGAATTTAGCCTCTTTGAGGGGGCAACCTCCTTTACATTACACAAATGAACAATTCTTCAATGTTACAAATGACAAGGCCTCCTTTCTATATATAGGAGTCTAAGGGGTCATAATATAATAAGAGCCAACATAATAATAATAGTGTAAGGGTACAATAATAACAATAGTGGGCTTCTATGGGGCACAATAGTAACAATATAGAGACTACATGGATACAAAAATATAATAAGGGGGTTGTACTAATCAAAATAATGGGTTACACTAGTAGTATAGGGGCCTAACAGAATGTTGGAAAGAGTATTCCGTGGATCTATGCAACATCGGAGAATTGGTAGGCAGATCACCAAGTGTCTATTATCGATATGGATGGTAAGCTTTGTGATCAAGTTGTTTCTGATATGGTAGATAAGTGTGGTTTAAATAAATATGTGCATGCAAAATCTTGGTTAATGTAGTTGGCTAATGGTAAAAAGAAGACAATTCATCATTGGGTAAGATCTTGTGCATTTGAGTTGAATGGTATGCCTACATCAGTGCATTTGAACATAGTTCCATTGGGATCATATGGTGTGATGTTGGGTATGGGTTGGTTATATCTTCTTAGGACCAAGGTGGATTGTTATGACAAGGATATTGAGTTCCTAGATGAAAACAGAGAAGACAAAGTCTTGGAGGGTAAGAAGAAATAAACATTAGTTATAATGGTGATAGTTATGTAGGCTAAGTGTAGTCACAGGAAAGGATATCTATTATTCACAATGCATATTTCTAGTGATAAAGGTAAGGAAGTTGAGGATGTGGATGTCTTCAGCAAGAAGCCAATTTTATTGTAGTTTTAGGATGTGTTTCCAGCAGAGATTTCAAAGTTTTTCCCTCACTAGGAAGTGGACTTTTCTATTGAGTTGGTACCAGGGATAGCACCAACACTGAAGGCACCTTGCATGATGAGCACACTGAAGTTGGTGGATTTGATGTTGTAATTGAAGGAAATGTTTGACAAGGTATACATTAGTCCAAGTGTGTCACCTTGGGGTGCACCAGTATTGTTTGTGAAGAAGAAGAATAGTTCTCTCAGGTTATGCATTGATTACGAACAGTTGAACAAGGTGACCATCAAGAATAGGTATTCATTATCGAGGATTGATGATTTATTTGACCAATTGAAGGGAGTAGCAATATTATTGAATATTGTTGTAGAAATTCCCATTATAGATCAACAAATTATGTAATATACTAAAACACAATACAATATCTACTTCTATGACACTTTTCAAAAGCTTAATCGAATTGAGAAATATCAAGAGAACACATATAACTGAGAATGAGAAATCAATCGCACATAACACAAAAGAAATAACCTGGGGAAAGCCACAGCTTAAAACCCCAATCTTTGTATTATCATACAAGTTGAATTCTTGTTCAAGTTACAAAAGGAATCAGCTCTCAAGCTATCCTTCTCTCTCTGCAATCAAACAATACAACTCACAAACTGAATATACATAGTATATGTCCTCCTCAAGCCCTCCAAGCCTCCTATTTCCTTGCACAATTTTTTTGGGGTCTAGTGAAGCCACATGTGTGAATTGACCTCATCACAGTCACTAAACCTAAAGAAGTAACTACGCAATCCTCAAGGAAAGAATTCCTTCTGCATGCAAGGAATATTGACAATGGAATATTCTAGCAACAAACAATACACTGCCCCTCCATCTGATCTCAATTGGGTCTCTATCTAAACTAACATGCTTGACTTATTTATGAGAGAATACTCAGTTCTCTTAAGTGCAGTAGTTACATGCATGCAAGCATTAACTAACTGAACTTACATTAATTCAACAAACTATTTGAATTAATCTAACCAGACTTGACTCAGTTAACTAAGTAAACTAACTACAACTCAATATTACAACTCATCCTTATCTCTTTAACTGATGGATAAAATCCTCAATTAATGGAGAAACTATTGCATATCCCCACATAGACTTCATGTTTGATTTTCCTTAACTAATTAACTCAAGATGAATTAATTAATTATTTTACAAATAGCTGCTAAGATCAAATCGGAATTTTGCTTCACTATTTTAGTTTAGGGACTGACTAAAATAGGAAGGTATCCAGAAATGCTATTTATAGAATGCTATTTTTAGCACTTCCATTTTTTTATCCATTATTACTAAGTTCAACACTAGCTGAACTACTATTTATAGCAGTGATATTCTTAGCATTTCTATTTTTAGCATTTCTTGTTGCTATTTTCAACAGTCCCTCTCAACAAGAAAGGGATTATCAGTAACCCCAATCTTGTCTCTGTGGAACTTGAACTTCAATTTTGACAATGCCTTAGTCAAAATATTTGCATCCTGTTCCTCGGTTGAAACATACAACAACAACATGATCCTCTTGAACACATAGTCTTGAAGATGGTGATACCAAATATCAATATGCTTGGACTTGTCATGAAAAACTGGATTCTCAGAGAGTTTGATACAACTCTAGTTATCATAGTAGATCACTGTAGGATCCATCGTCTGACCAAACAAGCCCACTAGAATCTTCCACATCCAAATGGCCTCACATGCAGCCTAACTAGCAGCCATGTATTTAGCGTTTGCTAAGCTAAGTGCAACTAATCTCTATTTTCTACTGTATCAGGAAACTACAGCTAAACCAAGGTTGAAGGTTCCTCCAAAATTTCTCTTCTGGCTTGATGGGCTGCCTACCTAATTCACATCTGTGAAGCCCTGAAGCTTCACTCCCTCTGTCCATCTGTACCACAATCCAAACTGAGATGTTCCTCTCAAGTATCTCAGCACATGCTTCGATGCCTTCCAAAATAGCTTGGTAGGCTGAACCATAGCTTGACTCAGCTAGTTCACACAAAGCATAAGTTGGGTTGTGTGTTCACCAAATACATAAGTGAACCCACCAGTTGCCGATAAATAGTAGCAACTACTACCTCACCTAAAGTAGTATCCTCCTTCCTTTAGTTCCCAGCTAGAGGAGTTTGCATGGGCTTGCACTTCTCCATGTGAAAGCACTTGAGTATCTCATTGGCATACTTGCCTTGATACAAAAATACTTCCCCATCTTTTTGCTAGACCTCCATGCCTAGAAAGTAGTGCATAAGGCCCATGTTCTTCATCTCGAACTCTCTTGCAAGGTCCTCTTTGCAAGACTATATCAGCTGATCATCACCTGTCAAAATCAGAACATCAACATAAAGAGCAATGATCAATGGTTTACCTTCTACCATGATGTGGTAAAGGTTCACATCTACTTCACTCTTGGTGAAGCCTAAACTGGTGAGATAGTTGTCGATCCCAGTGTACCAAGCACCGGGTGCTTGCTTTAGCCCATACAGAGCCCTCTTGAGTCTGCACACATCCGACTCACGATTGAAGGTTTCAAAACCTTATAGCTACTTAATGTACACCTCCTCCTCAATCTTCCCATTGACGAATGTTATCTTCACATCCATCTAGTGGATCTTCCACCCCATCTGAGCTGATAGTGCCAATATTGATCTAATTGATGAGTACCTTGCTACAGGAGCAAAAGTCTCATCATATTTGATCCCCTTGACCTGTGAGAAAATCCGAGAAACAAACCTTGCCTTATGTTTCTCAACACTGCCATCAGCTACCTGCTTTATCTTTTAAAGCCATCTGGAACTCACCGCTAACTTCCCCTGGGGCTTCGAGACAACATCCCACACAATGTTCTAAATGATAGATTTGTACTTCTCTACCATCACATCAACCTAGACTGGTTGTTGCACTGCCTCCTCAAATGGAGATGGTTCGATATCTACACACTCCCCAACCGGGGTGATGTACCCAGTGTACCGCTCGGGTGACCTCCACTGTCTGCGTTAAGAAGATGATTGTCCCACATTCTCCCGCGCATCTAGAATCAACCTGTCAACTTCCCTTGAGTTTCTTCTCCCATCTCTGGAAGTCTAGCATGAGTGGATGTATCCACTTCCATATCCTCTACATGCGGCTGCTCTGCATCAATCAGAGGCTCCTCCTCCTTAGGAATTGAAGGTTCCTCATCTACATGTAACCTGAGCTCCCTCTCAGGTGATAATTGCATGGCTTTCTGCTCATCAAACTTCAGATCCCTCTGTACCATAGTCCTTTGAGTGGAAGGAAGGTGCACCCAATAGTTGTGGGGTGTATCCATGTACCCCACAAGTGTTCCCAACTTGGCTGTTGGGTCTAGCTTCTTCCTCCCATCTTTGGTCACATGCTAGTAAACTAATGATCTAAAGATTTGGAAGTGACTTACATCAGGTCACTTCCTAGAATAGGCCTCCATAGGTGTCTTCATTCCTAGTATACGGTGCGGGCTTTTGTTCTGCAAGTATATTGTTGTATTGCATGCCTCAACCCACAAATGCAGTGGTAGGATTTGGTCATGCAACATTGCTCGAGCTGCTCCCACAATCAATCTGTTCTTCCTTTCAACCACCCCATTCTGTTGTGGGTTATGGGGTGCTGTCAATTCCCATTTAATACCTTCTGCAGTGCAGAAGTCTTTAAACTATTGGGAGACATACACTCCACCATTGTCGCTACGCAAGGCTTTTATTTTCTTTCTAGATTCTTTCTCTGCCAAGGTTTTAAACTCACAAAACCTCAAGAAGGTCTGATCCTTCTTTTGCATAAAGTAGATCCAGCATCTACGAGAAAAATCATCAATAAAAATAACATAGTGCCTTTGTTTAGTGATGGACGCTTTAGAGAAAGGTCCACAAACATCTGAGTGAACTTGCTCCAGGATTGTGCCAGCTCTACTATCTTGATCTGGAAAGGAAGATTTTGCATACTTACCCAACATACAACCTTTTCATGTAGTCGTCTGCTCAAGTTTTCCCTTTGGTAATCCGGTAGAAATCTACTACATTATCTTCAGGGCTCCATGATGCGAGTAGCCCAATCTTCTATGCCATAGCTCACCAATATCTTAGCTCTACACCATCTCAGCTTTGGAACTCAAATCAGCATAGTCATCTTCCTCCAGCTCGTAGAGATTCTTGACTGGAATCCCTATTCGCTTTGTTTGTCCAGTACCGATATGCCTCAAGAATACCTTTCCTTTACTAAAGACTACATCATAACCTTTATCTTCCAGCATAGTGACAGACACAAGATTCTTCTTCAGACCTGGTACATACTTTACATTAGTAAGGGTGAGGGGAGCTCCATGCTCCCTCTGAAACACAACCATACCTTCGCCTGAAACACGGTACTTTCCATCATCGCCCATCTCGATCCACATCTGGAGATCCTTCTCCTCCAAGGTACCGAAAAGATTCTTGTCACCTAACATGTGGAATGAAGCTCCATTGTCCAGGTACCACACATCCCACCATGGATGAAACCATGCATGTGATAAGTGAGAAATCCAACTCAAACTGTGAGGTAGGTGCCTCACCATTGGATCCCTTTGAGGAACCCTTCTTGGATTTCTTCTATGGATAATTCGTAGCATAATGGCCCAATTCATGACAATGAAAGAATCACACTTTTGATTTGTCAATCTTCGTCCCACCATGGGAAGAACCGGATTTCGAATGGGACACCTTCCCTTTCCCTTTCCTCACCTTACTCACTAAGGCTAGATTTCCCTCATCATCTTGCTTCAATGAGGATCCATCTCCGGTGCCTCTTCTTATTTCCTCCTGCATCAAATCCGACCAAAGTCATTCCTAATATGGTAATTTTTCCCTTCGATTAACTGAGTCTTGGTAGCTATGCCAGCTCTTAGGAAGCCCGAGGAGTGCAAGACTCACCATGCAATCATTAGCAGTCGTGATCCCTACACCTCCAAGCTCATCCCTACAGGTGGTGAGCTTCTTCATATATGTAGAGATCATATTGCCCTTTTCACACTTAATCTTATGAAGCTTGTCTTTTAGCGCCAACTTCCTTTAATTGTTGTTCTTCTGATATAGATCTTTCAATGCTTTCCACATCAAAAATGATGTCTCCTTCCCATGGAGGATTGATATAGTTTGGTCTCGAACTCCCTCGAGGAGGATTCTCTTTGCTTTAGCCACACATTTCTTCCATTCTGCCAGTTGAGTAGCATCAATTAGCTTGGGGAATTCTTGATCAATGAAGTCCTTTAGACTGTTATCCTCTAATACTACCTCCATGTGATCCTTTTAGGCTATATAATTCGAGCTACCATCAAGGGCATACTCGAGTCTTAAACCACTGAATGCCACTGGTGAAATTGAGATGTGATAAGAACTCGATTTCTATATTTAGGAACCACAAAGTTCGAACATCTCCTTCTTGTATATTGTTCTTCATCTTGATCACCTTTGCTCTGATACCATGTATAAATTCCCACTGTAGATCAACAGATTGTGCCATACACTAAAACAAAATACAAGATCTACTTCTACAACACTTTGTGGAAGCTTAATTGAATTGGGAAAGATCAAGAGAACACATATAACTGAGAATGAGAAATTAATCACACATAACACAGAAGGAATAACCCAGGGAAAGCCTCAACCTAAAACCGTAATCTTTGTATTATCATACAAGTGGAATTCTTGTTCAAGTTATAAAATGAATCAGCTCTCAAGCTATCCTGCTCTCTTTAGAATCAAACAATACAACTCACAGACTGAATAGACATAGTATATGTCCTCCTGAGGCCCTCCAAGCCTCCTATTTCCTTGTGTAGTTTTTCTTAGGGTCCAGTGAAGCCACATGTGTGAATTGGCCTCATCACACTTAGCAAAACTGAAGAAGTAATTGCGCAATCTTCAAGGAAAGAATTCCTTTTTCATGCAAGGAATATTGACAATGGAATATTCTAGCAATTGATAGTACATTGCCCCTCCATCTGATCTCAACTGGATCT
Organism: Pinus taeda; assembly: GCA_000404065.3. Classification (NCBI taxonomy): domain Eukaryota; kingdom Viridiplantae; phylum Streptophyta; class Pinopsida; order Pinales; family Pinaceae; genus Pinus; species Pinus taeda. The sequence continues at coordinate 25,127 of APFE031525888.1, read as the reverse complement.
CTGCTTGAACTGATATGCATAAGTTATTTATGAGAGAATACTCAGTTATCTGAAGTGCAGTAGTTACATGTATGCAAGCATTAACTAACTAAACTTACATTAATTCAACAAACTATTTGAATTAATCTAACTAGACTTGACTCAGTTAACTAATTCAACTAATTACAACTCAATTTTACAACTCATCCTTATATGTTTAACTAATGGATAAATTCCTCAATTAGTGGAGAAATTGTTGCATGTCCCCACATAGACTTCATGTAAGATTTTCCTTAACTAATTAACTCAAGGTGAATTAGGTTATTATTTCAGAAACAACTACTAAGATCAAATTCGAATTTTGCTTCACTATTTTAGTTTAGGGACTGACTAAAATAGGAAGGTATCCCAAAATGTTATTTATAGAATGCTATGCTTAGCACTTCCATTTTTTCATCCGTTGTTGCTAAGTTCAGCACTGGCTGAACTGCTATTTATGGCAGTGCTATTTTTAGCATTTCTTGTTTCTGTTTTCAACAATTGTTATGAAATTAGGAAACCATCAGGTATGGGTTAAAGAAGAGGATATCTATAAGACTACTTTTTGGACCACGTATGGGAGTTTTGATTTTGTTGTAGTTCCATTTGGTTTGACTAATGCTCTAACTACTTTGATGTGGTTGATGAATAGTTTGTTGTGTCCTTATGTGGAAAGGTTTGTTATTATTTTCATTGACGATATATTCGTATATTATGAAAATGAGGAAAAACATGCCAAAAATTTAGTAGCAGTATTGATATTTTCAGGAGACGATTGCTGAGATACATGTCGAACATTTAGATAGAGGTACATTTCTTGGGACATGTTGTTCCCAAGGAAGGTATAACAGTGGATCCAGAGAAGATAAGGGCTATCATGTAGTGAGTATCTCCTAAAAATGTGGATGAGGTAAGATCATTCATGGGGTTAGTAGGTTATTGCAAGAGGTTCATTAGGAACTTCTCACATATTTCTTATCCTATTATATTTTTGCAAAGGAAAGGTAAGAAATTTGAATGGACAGAGGAATGTACAACCAATTTTGATCAGTTATATCAGTTGTTGACAAGTGCTCCTGTTCTAAAGATTGCAGATATGGACAAAGAGTTTATGGTATATATAGATACTTGCAAGAGAGGACTTGGAGGAGTGCTTATGCAGGAAGGACAAGTGGTAATCTATGAATCAAGGAAACTGTATGAGAATGAGAAAAATTATTCAACACATGATCTTGAGTTGGTAATGATCATCCATGCTTTGAAGATGTGGAGACATTATTTTCTTGGTAGGTGATTCATATTGATACATGATCACAATGGATTGTGATATATATTTGATGAATGAAATTTGAATGCCAGGCAAGCTAGATGGTTGTCCATGGTCAGTGAGTTCAACTTTGAGTTGAGGTATATTAAAGGTAAATAAAATAGGGTTGTAGATGCTCTTAGCAAGAGGATACATGTGAATCATATAGCAACTATGAGCTCCAATGGGATATATTTACAATATCAGATCTTACAGGAAGGGCATTAGGATGATAGGTATAGGGATCTTATACATAGATTATATGAGGGTAGAGGTGATCAGGATGTGGACTACCATCTCACAGCAAATGACTTGTTCAAATTTAGGGATAGGATATATGTATCAAATGACAGTGAGATCAAGAAGATTATCTTGAAAGACTTTCACACTAAGCCATATTCAGGTCACTCAGGATATTAAAAAAAATTAACAATGGTGAATAGGTTCTATTACTGGAAGAATTTGAAGAAGGAAGTGACAGAGTAGTGGCTAGTTGCTTGGACTGTCGACAAGTAAAATGAGAGTGTAAGCATCTAGGTGGATTAATATAGTTGGTTCTCATTCCAAAGTGAAAATGGGATGTCATTTTCATGGACTTCATTACGGGTTTGTTGAGGACAGCTAGACAACATGATTCTATCATGGTTGTGGTGGACAAGTTGACAATGGTAGCACACTTCATTCTAGTGAAGTCTACTTATTCAGCTAATGATGTAACATAGGTATTCATCAATGATGTAGTGAGGTTGCATGGAGTTACGCAGAAGATTGTGTCATATAGGGATTCCAAGTTCACTTCTATATTCTGGAAAGTGTTATTTTCCAGTTTGGGTTTAAAGTTGGCCTTTAGTACAACTTATCATCCGCAAACAAATCGATATCTAGAGAGCATCAACATGATATTGGAGGACTTGTTGAGGATGTATGTGATGCATCACTAACGATGGTGGGAGGAGTATCTTCTATTAGTAGAGTTTCCATAGAATAATGGGAAGAAGGAGTCACTGACGATGAGTTCGTTTGAGGCACTCTATGGGTGGAGTTGCAACACTCCCATCAGTTGGAGTGATCCATTTAACACCATGTTGATATGACCAGACATGTTGGGAAAGATGGAAGAGGAAATTCATGTTACGATGAAGAACATAAATGAAGCATAATATAGACAAAAGTGTTATGTGATCAGAACAGGTTGTTTAAGGAATTTTAAGTTGGGGAACAAGTGTACTTGTGCATCAAGCCCAAAAAGAGATCCTTGAGTATTGGATCAAGTGCCAAGATGGCACCTCGGTATTGTGGAACTTTCAAGATTCTTGAGAGGATTGGACCAGTAGCCTATCAACTTGCATTGCATCAGACAGTGAAATTCCGTGATGTTTGCTATGTTTCATTGATTAGGAAGTATGTTAAAGATGTTGATCATGTGATTGACTAGTCTATATTGTAGGTGAAACTAGAAGGAGAATTCCATCTGGAACCTTAGTGCATTTTGTAGAGAAAGATACTCATGCTCAAGAACCAAGAAATCGAGCAGGTTAAAGTGTAATGGAAGCACTTTGGTCCCGATGAAGCTACAAGGGAGATGGTTGATCGTATGTGGGCTATGTATCCTACTATATTCGATTTATTTTTGTATATGTTTTGGTGTGGTGTTTTGGTATATGTATATATGTATCTGTATGTAAAAACTGCCATGAGTTGTGTTATAAAGCTCCAATAAGTGATATGGTTGTCACATCATTATGATTATCATGTTGGTTATGTTGGTTTGCTTCTTAGCATGTCGATCATTGTAAATACTACAATGAGCTAATCTATAAAGCTCCATGGGAAGTGTTTTTTCTTTTAAGTAGTCTTACTGCTTTTAGGTGTCATCGAACACTGAGGACAATATTCCCCCAAGGGAGAGGATTTTGCAACAACCCTAGTTAATAATCCATGTAATAAAGTTGATGAAGACAAATAATAACTAAGGTCATGGGACATGTATTCCAAGATGAATGTTGGAGAAAAAACATAGTGATGGGGATCACTTGTTGTTAATTAATGACTATGGAAATTAGCAAAGGAAATGGAAAAGGCTTTCGAAAGGCATGAGGCATTAATTGACATTTTATTTACAAAAATAATGGAAAATAGGAGAAAAGGGAGGTGAAAGGTCACAGATTTCATGTGAGGAGGAAAATGAAAGAAAATAATGGGAAATTGAAGAAAATAGGGGCCCCATTAATAAAAAGGATTCTGAGGATCAGTTTGTAGATTTTTTTCAGTTCGGTTTTCGAGATATCATTTTCTGCTCTCCCTCTCTCATTTTCTATTGTCTCTCTCTCTCTCTCATTTTCTGGAAGCACCCTTGGAGGAGTGTTTAATACTTGGATTTGGAGCAAGAATGTAAGGGAAGAGAAAGAAAGCATAAGAGGACATTGGGATCAGGAGCTACAACATGTTTTTCTTATAGGTATTTGTTAGGCCCCTATAATACTAGTGTAACCCCTTATTATTATTAGTACAACCCACTTATTATATTGATGTACCCATGTAGTGCCCATATTGTTACTGTTGTGCCCCATAGAAACCCACTATTGTTATTATTGTGCCACTACATTATTATTGTTATGTCGGCTCTGATTATGTTATGACCCCTTAGACTCCTATATATAGAAAGGAGGTATATTCATTTGTATCATCCAAGAATTGTTCATTTATGTAATGTAAAGGAGGTTTCCCCCTCGAAGGGGCTGAATTCTAAGGCGTTGATCTATCTTTTCTATCTTTTCTTGAGCTGGTTCCATAACATTTGGTATCAGAGCTTTGGATTCTAGGGTTTCACTGATCTAAACAAGTCATCGTGGAATTTTCACTATAACGTTTTTTATACGATGTTTCAGAAGCTTAAAAACAAACCCATTTGCGAAGAGATCGTGCTAAACCTTGGGTCCGAATTTCAGAGCTTGTTGCGGAATATTTACAGAGATATGATCTGAGGACGTTGGTCTTTTTACAGACTCTTGAATTACATTCCAGACAGGTGACCTAGGGAAATCGTCATAACTTTCTCTCCGAGCATCGGATTGAAATTTTGTAGGAAGGTACAGAAAGAGGATGGACTGTAGCTTCTTTCATATATTTTTCAGTGCAAAAGGTTGAAACAGTGACACGTGGCACTTCATAGAAGTTCGCTCTTCTGGAAAGGTCTATAATCAGGTCATCTTGGGAGCTTGTGCATAACTCTTTCTTGGAGAATCCAATTTGGATCAGACTGGTGGCATTGGAAAGAGGATGTAGAGGGCTACTATAGGTCGCAATTTTAGAGCTTAAAGATTCGAAAGTACAGAGTTACAGTCATTCCAAGATCGAGCTCCTAAAATCAAGAAAAAGCAAGATGAGGAAGTTTGATGGCAAGGATCCGGTAAATTGGATACTTCAGATGGAGCAATATTTTGATCTACATCATGTACCACTGTTACAAAAGGTATGTATTGCATCTTCATATTTAGAACCAGATCAATTTTTATGGTATGAAGGGCTTTGTTCTTGTAAACAACTTGTTACATGGTCAATTTTCACGAAGGAAATGATAGCACATTATGAGGATACAAAGAGCAACACCTTCTTTAGAGCAACACCAGAACAATTGGAAAGAGTAAAAGGGCTTTGTGACATACTGGAAAGAAAAATTATGGAAACCAGGAAGCATACCCCTCACAACTATAAAAATGGAAGTGTTGTTTCTCCTAGCCTTCCACAACCTACAAGGGTTACACCACAACAATTGCAATAAAAAAGAGAAAAAGGGCTTTGTTACAATTGTGGTAGCAAATGCACTAAAGGTCATAATTGTGCTGAGAAGAAATTATTTTACATGGAATATGAAGAGGAGGAAGAAACGGATCAAGAAACATCAAAAGAAGAGGATATACGCCAGGACCCTACCACAGAGAAAGAAGAAATGAATCAGACCATATCTTATAAAGCATTGGCAAGAATTACCACACCTCAAACTCTTAAGATAAAAGGACATATCAAGAAGAAAAATGTGCAATAAGTGAAAGATCAAATTGAGAAAGAAGAAAAGAATCCAACCATATCTTGTAATTCACTGGTCAGAATTACTACTCCTCAAACTATCAAGATAGAAGGGCATATCAAGAAGAAAAATGTTCAAGAAGTGAAAGATCACATCGAGCATGAAGAGATGAATCCGACCATATCTTGTAAAGGATTGGAAGAAATTACCACTCCTCAAACTCTAGAGATAGAAGCACATGTCAAGAAGAAAAATGTTCAAGCAGTGAAAGATCGCATTGAGCATCAACAACAAGTTCTCCAACTTTTAAAGGATAACGCCACTTTGGTGAAAAATCAAATGAAACAACAAGTAGATCAACATCGTAGTGAAAAATGTTTTTATGTAGGTGATTGGGTATTTTTACTGCTACATCTCAAGCAAGCTATTTATGAGAAGGAAATGTTGGCAATACTACACGCACTTAAAAAATGGCGACCTTACCGAATGGGAAGACTCTTCAAAGATGAGGATGTGGAAGAATTGTTTTGTGCTATTTCTATTATCCAACCAGATTGGATAAACGAAGCAAGGGATGAATGGAAGAAGGATGAAGAAGTATGGCCACTTATTCAAAAGTTGCAAAAGATCCTAATTCAAACAATATTGCTAGAAATTGAAGATGAAGGAAAAATCATATTGGAACCTGGAGCAATCACAGAAACAAGAACCCGATAGCTATGAAATCGATCAATTTCAGAGTATCTCATCAAGTGGAAGAACTTACCTACTAAACATTCCACATGGGAGGACAATAATTTTATACAGAAGAATCAAGAACTACTCAAGAGTTGAGGACAACGCTTTTTGAAGGAGAGGGACATGCTAGGCCCCTATACTACTAGTGTAACCCCTTATTGTCATTAGTACAACCCACTTATTATATTGATGTACCCATGTAGTGCCCATATTGTTACTATTGTGCCCCATAGAAGCCCACTATTGTTATTATTGTGCCCTTACATTATTATTGTTATGTCGGCTCTGATTATGCTATGACCCCTCAGACTCCTATATATAGAAAGGAGGTGTTTTGATTTGTATCATCCAAGAATTGTTCATTTATGTAATGTAAAGGAGGTTTCCCCCTCGAAGAGGATGAATTCTAAGGCGTTGATCTATCTTTTCTATCTTTTCTTGAGCTAGTTTCATAATAGTATTGAGTTGTATATATGATTTCCTTGTTAGTTTGTGTATGCATGGCACATGCAAGTGGTTTCTTTGTTATGATATGTCATTGGCATGGACGATTTCCTAGCTTGATAGTGGTTTTTTCTAGAATTTCCACTTCCTAGATAGCCACATGTTATGGGTTTCTTTCATGTTGTTTTCTGTTGGTTCTCATGTTCCTATGGTTGTGGGTTGAGTTACTAGTCCTAGAAGCCTTGGTTGGAACAAATGCTCCGAAGCCTTGAAAAAATTTGGTAGAGACTGATCTGGTGATAGTCAGTGATGTCTGAATGTGAGGTGTAACCACTGGTTGAGGTGGTTTGGCCTTAGAAGCCCCAATTTCGTTTTTTCATTGTTTTGATGAGATCCCACATTCATGATTGGAATATGGTGTAGGGGTGATTCACTGAAAAAGAGATTTGGTTCAGAATAATATATGGTTGGCTGGTACTTGGAAGTCCTTGACTTGTTTGGATTTTCATACGTTAATAAGAGCTAATTTTCTTTATTACTTTCATGGGAAAATGTGCTTGACATTATGTGGTTTTAATGGTTATTTCCTCATTGATATATCTCTATTTATTTACTGGTTATAAGTATGTTTTATGAAAGTTATGATGTATGGATCTCATCATGTTTTGGTTAGTATATGAAATGTTAGTGAATGAATGACCTAGTAGATAACAACACAACTATTGTGAGGATATATGAGTTGTTTTTTATGATTCCCAGATAAGTATGAGACCCCTATATTTAGATTTGTTGTTGTGACCTATACATTACATGTTTTTGATATGTTTGATGAAATTACTGTTAAGGATAGTATGGGTCAGTTCAAGTCCTTGTTCAATTGTTTTTATTAGTACCCTTGTTTCTTCGTTATTTATCATTTCTAGAAATTTCATGAAGCTATGGGAAGTGGTCTAAGTGCTGGCCTTGAAAAAGTGGCACAAAATATGGGGCTGTTGGCATAGAACTTCCTAAAACATTCCAGTCTCATGGATTCCTTGCTATGGGAGTGAACGGAGAGTCCAAGTCACATGCATTCCTTGTCATGGGAGAGAATGAGGCTTTAGGGAAGTGAAAAAGAAAATTGTTTGAGGGGATTTTCACCTAGAAGGATTAGTTAGTTCCTAAAGGTTCTCTAACATGTGTGGAAGGTTAGATTGGTCTTTTCATGTTAGATCCACTTCCTTAACTGTACTTGGGGAGTTGAATCATATCATAATCACTATTTTTCATATGTTTACCCCATTGGACCGATTATCTTGGGTAAATGTGGGAGAAGAGTGTTAAATATGGCCAAAACCAATGTCATTCTCATCGATGTAGTTGCTAATACTCCCAAAGATGCAATTTCTACCACTCTTGTAGTCCCTCTCGTGAACACTTTTGTCATTCACCAAAAAGAAGAAATTTTTCCCATTACTACAAATAATAGAAAAGAAAGTCGATTTCCCTCTCTACCCCTTTGTAACTCACTTCTTAGAAAAAAAAAACTTAGAATGAAGAATCAAAAGCCACAAGTGATGATTTATGCAATGAGGAAAAACTTAAATGAAGGGTGATCATTTGAAGGATTAGAGTGTCTTTCCCTAGAAGAAAACTCTATTGTTTCCAAGGAACCTATTAAATAGAAAAAGGAGGAGACCCTAAATGAAGAAAGAAAATATATACATTAGGGGCATTTTGAGGCCTAAAATATGCTTCCTAAGGAAAATAATAAAATAATAGTTAAAATAGTAAAATGAGACATTAATTTTTAAACAAAAACAAGGGAACCTACCTTTTTTACTTGTATCTTCAACTTATCTCCTTGTAGGTTCACTCAAATTTCAAGAGTAGACACTCATTGGATGTGGAACTAAATTACTAATCCAATAAGTGTGTACTCTTGAAATTTTAGTGAACTTACATGGAGATAAGTAAAAAAATACAATAAAAAAGCATTTTACTTCCTTTCCCTCCAAAGTATCTCCACCCGAGGATAGCATTACCATGTTTTAAGATATGGTTCTTTTAAAGTTAATTTTATGATTACATTTTTGGTTTTGAGGCCCATTGTTTAGCTAAAAGTTCCTGTAATGGATGTTGTAATACAAACTGAAAATGCCACTACTGATAAAACTATTTAGGTTGAATCTAGAGCAGTAGAAGGCAAGCAGTGAATAAAAACACAAGAGGGTAGGTGGAAACATTTGTTGGCTTCTTATGAGGAGGTGATACCCCTCAAAGAACACTAAAAGGTTGTCAGTGAGTTGGAATATAGATGGGCTGAAACTACATAAATATATAAGATGAATTGAGAGCCACAAGAGGAGGATAGGAAGAAAGTGGATCTACTAAAAAACACAATAAACAAGGTAAAACTAAAAAATGTCAAGCTAGGTATGCTGGTGGAGGATACCCTTAGCTACATACCTCCCTGTCATCAATACATAATGTTATTACAAGAGTATAATTTATTATTTTAGAAAAATGGATTAATGACTAAAATGTATTTTGAAATTGCTAATCCTCCCACTTTTATCATTGCTTATTCTTAGTTCGCTCATAAGAAGAGTAATATCATTTGTGAGTTCTATCGACATAATATTCTATTATTCCAAGACAATTTACAGAACCCCAATCATTTTTGCGGTGATGAGGAATTATGACAACTTTTTTCTTTTCTATCCAACCGAGTGGATTGGGATGTAACTGACAAGGTTGCAAATAATAATTTTGAAAAAAATTCATGGACAAGGTGAGAACACTCCATGCCCTTACAATTTTTTCAAATTCATAACAACTAGATCTCCTCTTCCCCATATGTATCCTTTTCATTAGGGAATAAACAAGAGGTTGTCATCAAATGCATCGTTCAAGTAATCTACATGGCGAACCTACTGAGGATGGATTTCAAATAAGGTGGAAACATGAAAGGGGATGTAGAGCACTGGAAAGGTATGTTTTAACGAATCACTTAGTTCTGTTTCAAGCAATAGTTGTAACCTTTTCTTTGTTATAAAATTAGGAGAATGTAATGAGAATAAGTACGAATGACCCAATCACTAAAAGTTACCTTCTCTATGCAGGAAAAGACAAAAGTAGGAAGGCGCGGTGCAAAACGAGAGTTCCATGAGAAGATAACGGCTGTCCCTCCAAAACCAAATAAAGTCCAGACCAGGGCGAGTAAATCAAGGCAGATCAATCCCGGACGAGATGAAGGACTGTCAGTTCGGAAGGCTAGGCAGAGAAAAGAAAGGAGTTAACAGTTTAACAGATCCCTCAGGATCTTTGATCCTGAGGGATCGTTACTTTCAATTATTTTGTTGTTTAGTTAACTCCGCCATTATTTGTATAAAAAGGGGCAGCATCGAAGACTTCAGGGACTTGGAGTATCTTGTATCTTTACTTTCTGGTTACAGACTGCACAGTTGGTTAAACTCAGACTATCGAGTCTTTTTGAGACTTAGTTTTGCTGTACTATCATTGATGCGTTAATATAATATATCTGGTGTTACTTTCTCCCTGCATCTGAAGTAAGTTACGGCGGTGTGCCATTGGAAGCTACGGGCCCAGCTCCAACGGACACTGCCTGATTGTATCATTACAGTTTGGCTTTGTGTGGTTTGTTTATTGTTTCAATAGTCTGATATACTTACATGTTGTTCCATACTCGTTCATCAGTAGTTTTCCTTTTTTAAATCTTTGTAACAAGTTTACATCGTATTTCCAGAATTGATTGAATGACATTATTTTAAGTTGTTCACTTCCGTTACAGAATTTATAAGTGGAATGTTTCAGCTACATATGGTTGGAGTGATGGACTACTGGTGATCATTTCAGATTATGTGTATATATGATTGACGTTTCCTGTTTATGGTGATTTGCCGTTCCATTTGATTAAACTGTCTACTTGTACAAAAGATTGCTTTTTCTTTGTATGTAAGTTGATGCCAAGAATTGAGAGTGTTTAACTCGTGAGATTTAGTTTCTTTCCTGCCGTTCCTTTTTACTGTTGTTCCATTTCTGAATTGCCGTTCCATTTTGCTTTCTTGCTGTTCCTTTTTACTTGCATTCATTGGTTTGGTGTGGGAGGAGGATCAAGGCTGTCGTGAGACACAGCAGATGCTATTATGCTCCTAAATCCATGATCCATACTCTAATTCCTTTCCCTTCATCAGTTTCTAGAGGGATGGGTTACTGCTTCCGTACCCTTGACTGACAAAGTTGCCATGTGTGATTTCTTTATGCAAAAGTAATTTAGCATAGCTTAGCATCCGTTTACTCTTGTATTTCTTAGACCTATACTACTAAGCATTACTCTGACAAATAGCCTCAAATTGAGATGCCCTTTACAATAACAAAACGCTCCCGGATTGACTTGTATTGTGAGATAACTAGAGGTGAAAAAGACCCTTATTACAGCTCTACATTTTGGCGCCGTTGCCGGGGAAAGGGTATAGCCATTTGTCTTTTAAACAGGGTAGTGTGCGAATCCGCTAGGGGAGAGTTGGATTTTAAAAATGGAAGGTAAGAACCTGCGTACGGAGCATGTAAAAGCCCTGCTCCACCGTCCGCTTTCCTAGCAGAATTGATTGGTTAAATAGGATTTAGCAGTTTAATTGGAGTGCATGACTAAGCAGAAAAAGCTAGAAAAAAATCAAAAGCCTCCATCTAAAGCCGAAAAAGCCAAGGGGTCGGTGACCCTTGGATGAACGACCTTCATAAACGAAATCTATAAGAAAGTCGAATCTCAGCCATCAGTAGGTTATAGGAAAATCAATTCTAAACAGCCTACTAGTTCCCTTCAGGCCTCAGAATCACCATCTGAAGCCTTTGCTGAGGTGCACAGTCAAACAGAGGAGTAGGACTTTCAAGAAATTGAAAATTTGACTCCTGGACTATTGCACGAAGGGAATCTTAGTAACCTTTTCAAAGGAGGAGGAGAAACAGGGGAAATCGGGGAACCTAGATCTCCTATTGAACCAAACCAGCCTTTAAATAGCCCGGATAAAGGAAGCGCTGCAAAAATCATCGTTGAAGGAATTCATTCACCTCAGACAGTTGGGACCATCATTATCCCTGATAAAGGGAGTGTTGTCAAAACAATTCCTATTAAGATTACCCCTTCTCAACCAAGGAACACTCTCTTAGAAATTCCTGACGATTACTGGCATATATTCGATCCCATGGCGCAGAATCAGCCAAACACCCAGACCTCCACACTGCAATATCCTATAGTAGATTCTGCAGCAAATGCGCCCATGAAAGCTATCCCTCTCCAGCATATCCCCACATTTCATGGCCTTACATCAGAAGATCCGAATGCATTCTTGTTCGAATTTGATGTATTATGTAGAGGATACGATTACACTACCGATCCCCAGAAATTAAAATTGTTCCCCTCCACATTAAAAGGGGCTGCTTTAAGATGGTTTATGGGCTTAGGTGGTGGGGTTATTAACAATTGGGATCAAATTAAAGAAGCCTTTTTAAAGAAATATCAGGATTACTGTAGGTCAAGAGAACTAAAAGATGAAATCTTTCAAATGTCAGCCAGACCAAACGAAACTCTAGAAGAATATGTAGAACGTTTCCAATATAACTTGCAAAGATCTCCCTATGCATCGTTACCTCTCCCTGATAACGTGTTCAAAACCGCATTAATTAGAGGTATGAAAGAACAATGGATTGAAACGTTGAATATTATGGGGAAAGGAGACATTTATCAGGAAAATTTTGCTGACATCATTGATCTTTGTATCAGGAGCTCAAGAGGCAGCACAAGGATAAAACCAGCAGAATATGATCGCTTTACGAGAGATAACAGAACATCAACAGAGGGAGTAACACGTGTGGAACTTGGAAATTTGCTAGAAAATTTTAAAACTGATATCCTGGGGACATTAACTACATAACTTGATATTGTGCAGGCTAAACAGAAGCAAGCAGAGGCAGAACAGAATCTAGCGATTTTCTGCCCTCAACGCAGGAAGAAACATAGCCACAAGGAATGCCCGCTCGATACAGTTCAAACAGGTGTTATCTGTACCAAGGACCACCTGACTGAAAGCTGCCCCTCACTTCCTGGTTTTAAAGCAGTATACAAAGAAGCAGAAGAGGAGCCAGAATCGGCATATTTTATTAACCAGCGTCGTCAATGGCAGCCAAGGCAATCTGGTATGTTTTCAGACCCCTCTTCTTCTTTTCAACCCCCGCAGTTCAATGCTCAGCAACAAAATATGTGGCAAAACCAGTCTCAGCACCCGTTTTCGAATTGGTCACCTCAAATGTTTCCTACTCCGAATCCTTGGATGAACCAATCTGGTTGGCCAAACTTCCCTTATCCCCCACCATATTGGCAGAATAATTCATATCCTCCGCAATGGACCCCTTCTACTTCGCAAGGTTCACCCTGGCAGACAAACTGGCCAAGATCGACATATCAGCTAGTAGGATCAATTCCACTCCCTCAACCAACTCTGCCAGCCTTGCAACAAAATCCCCAGCCTAACCTGAGACCGCAGCTCCCAGCCCAACCCAACCCCAATCCAAATAATAGACCAGTTCAATCTCTTCAAATTACAGAATCCTCAGAGATTGAATCTGATCTGCAGGAGTGCAATGATCTTCAGTTAAGATCTGGGCGAATAATAGAAACCGAGGGACATAGAACAACTCACATTGAAGATCAGTTACCTATAGAACAACCGTCACAACAGGAAGATGTAAGTAAAGACCAGGCTCATCAGCAAGTAATTACATCTCCTCCACCTTTCCCAGAACGATTGGCCATTCCACGACCAACACAATATCCAGATTTTGATATTCTGGGAGAACTACAAAACTTGTATATAAGAATTCCATTCCTTCAAGCTATACAGGATATCCCCATATATGCAAAAACAATAAAAGACTTGTGTAGCAGAAAATCAAAAAGAAATGTAACCTCTAACCCAAGAGTCCAGGTAGTCGGCACCTTATCTGACCTCCTATCAGGGAAAGAAACACCAGTTAAATACGAGGACCCTGGAAACCCAATTGTCACTGTTCAAATCTGTGGGCAGACCTTGACCAACGTCTTAGTTGATCTAGGGGCTGCAATTAACATCCTGACAACATCGACTTGCCAGAAGCTCGGAATTACATCGGTAGAACCTACTTCCAGTTTGTTAGAACTAGCTGACTGATCAGTAATAAGACCAGAAGGCACCTTGTATGATGTCATGGTTTCAGTGGACTCCTGGGAATACCCGACCGATTTCCTGATAATTAATCCAAAAACTCGACTAGATGGACATCCGCTAATTCTAGGTAGACCGTGGCTCGCTACTGCTGACGCCTACATTGGTTGCCGGCAGGGAAACATGACCATAACCAGAGGGCCGGATATCAAAAATTTAATCTTCTACCCTCCAGCGCAGCCAAGCATCACGCCTCATACATCACTGACCAATCTGCGCCCTGCCTCATATATCACTGACAATATTAGACCCCCATTAACAGTCCAGGAAGCGCTAGATTTCAAAGATCAAATGGAAGATGATGCCATCAATAAATTCATTAATCAAACAGAATCCACATCGTATACACAATGTTTTATGATAAAAGCGGCATTTGATAAAGAATTAGAGGAGGATCCCCTGAAAGACGAACATGACCAAATTATACCTGTGACTTCTGTCGCTAATAGTAAAGTAGTGCAAATCGAACCGGGGAAAATTTTAAATATTAACGCTAATCTGACACCAAAACAAGAGACAAAACTCATCCAGCTGTTACGAAAGTATCGAGAGGCATTTGCATGGGACTATCCCGATATGAAAGGGATTGATCCCCAGCTATGCACACATCGTATTTATATCGAGAAAGATGCAAGACCTGTTCGTCAACCGCAAAGAAGACTCAACCCCCATTTAAAAGATGTTGTAAAAGCTGAGCTTCAGAAACTTTTAGACGTTAATTTTATTTATCCTATTTCTGACAGC
>APFE031525882.1:0-39034 GCA_000404065.3 Pinus taeda | reverse complement strand
GCCAAATAGAGTAGGGGAGAGGGGGAAACCTTGTTTAACTCCGATGTTACACTTAATATCATTTGACCACCCCTCATTGTTCTCTAGCTTGGCAATTACATTCTCGTAAAGCCTTATAGCAGCAGCTCTTAACTCAAGAGGAACCTTTAGCTCTTCTAACCTCTTCCAAAGGTTATATCTAGGAACCGTATCAAAAGCCTTTCTAAAGTCTACAAAGCAGCAAAATAAATTGGTTTTATCATTACGGCATTCCTCCGCAATGATCCTTAGCGTAACAAGGTGGTAATAATGTTTGTTTGCATGGTATTAATAACAATCTAGTCCATGGTATTTGTCCCATAGTATTTTGCTCATAGGTTTCACCTAAATATAGCACATTTTTTGAGTGTTCATAAATATAAGGTGACTTATGGAGTAAATATAAAAAAAATGTTTTATTTGTTTACCATACCTCTCGTTTATTTATATTTTTATTAATTTACCATACCTCTTTTACAAATATGGTATTTGGCCCATAGGACTCACTTAAATAAAACCTCTTTTTTGAGCCTTCATAAATACAACGAGGGTTATGGACTAAATATAAAAAGAGGTTTATTTATTTACCATATGTCTAGTTTATTTATATTTGTATTTATTTACCATAACTTTTGAGTAAGTATAAAAATACGTTTTATTTATTTACCATACCTTCACTTTACTTATATTTTTATTTGTTTACACCCTTGCATGTATATAAGGTGACTTATGGAGTAAATATAAAAAATAATTTATTTATTTACCATACCTCTCATTTATTTATATTTTAATTAATTTACCATACCTCTTTTATAAATATGGTATTTGGCCTTTGGCCCATAGGATTCACTTAAATAAAACCTATTCTTGAAAATGGGCGAATGGATTCACTTAAATAAAACCTATTCTTGAAATGGGCGAATGGAAGGTTGTAACTCCTAATTTCAAGGGCTAAATTTACCTTTTTTACCCTCTCCCTTAAAATAAGGTGGGCTATTTGAGGTGATTTGTAAAAAATGTACTATGATACAAAATATTCACCCACTAAAAATTTAAAACCCCTTAATTTTGCCAAAGGGCGAACATTCGCCCCTAAAATCACCCCTATATCAAATGCAGGTTACTACAAAATTGGATAATATATCCATCATGGTCCTAGCAGAAAAAAGAAAGACTGGAATAGTCTATGATTGGTGAATGGGACCATCTGAAGAAGAAAGAAGCGCCGTCATGGAAGCTGGTTTGTCTACCTTAGAACTGTTATTGAAAACACAATTCGTGCCAGAACCAGTAGATGAGAAAAAGCAAATTATAACTGATCTTAGCAGAATGGAATTAAGAGATCTAAAATATCTTAATCAATTTAGCAAAGATTTCATGGCTAAGGTATTTAAAGCTAATCTCTATAATGATGTGGCTCAGAAAATTTCATTTATGTCAAAATTACCAGGCAATCTAGGATACCTCGTAATGAAAGATCTAGATGTACAAAGCAAAAGACTAGATCCAATTTATTGGCTTGATCTTCTGTTCAGAGTTATAGAAAAAGTCAAATATTTATGTTGGAAGAAAAAAGCACACGACATCACACCAAGTTCAGATGTCTGTAAAATAATGCTACCATGGACACCTTTCAGAAAGAAGAAGAAAACAAAAAGGTATGGTAGTTTCAAACCCAAGAGAGTCTCTAATCTAAGAAATCCTTTCAGAAAATATAAATTTTTGAAGAAAAGAACAAAACCAAGAAACAAAAACTGTTGTTTCATCTGTAAAAAAGAAGGACATTTTGCAAGGAAGTGTCCCCAGAACTCATCCAGTAAATTAAAAGCATGTATAGATATAGAAGAATTTCAGGATGATTGGTCAGTTGTAGATTCAGATGATGATGTTTCAGATGTATATATTTTAACTGAAATATCAGATGTAGAAGCTGAAGAAGAAGAAAATGTACAGAAAACGATTTTTTGTTCGTCATGTTCTAATGATGATTTTTCAGAAGAAAATCATTATAGTGAAGAAGAAAGTGACACGGATTATGAAGTCACCAGTGAGACATCAAACGACTCAGATGATGAATCTGCAAGCGCAGTTTCTTTATCAGTCAAACAAGGTAAACAGCCTGTGTCGCAGATGCCAGAAATAAATGCTTTTTGTCCATTTGAAAAGAAAACAATTGTTTCAACAAGTCTTCCACAACCAGAGGTTAAAAGAACAGGAGGAAATATAGTTTGTTGAAAAAAATTGTCAAAACTAATAGCCTAATCTATATCCCGGTCCAAGTTCAAGTCAGAAATGAATGGATTTCTATAAATGTTTTTGTTCATACCGGGGGATCAAATAATTTGGCTAGACCATATTTATTCAAATCTCTGTGGAAACCACTAAAAACTATTTTGGTTTCAGAAACCATAGGAGGATCTGTCAGTCTAACACATTATGTAGACAATATTTCTTTAAAAGTTGGAGGGAGTATTGTTAAGATTTCTGCAATCCATCATTTTGATCCCTCAGCTAGTCTTATGTTGGGAATGCCATTTTTAAACTCTGTGCTTCCAGTTACGATCAGCCAAGATAAGTTGGTTACTAATTTGAAAAAGAAGGCTATTTCTGTTCCTAGATTGTTTATTGCAAACTCAGAAGCTAGGTATGAGAATAGCCAGAAAAGAGTAGAAGCCAGAAAGCCAAAAAAGGATTTTGATGATTGGCAGGAAGTGCTACAATTCTATGAAAAGGGAGCAGAATCAAAAACAAAACAATTGGCATGCATTGATCCCAACTGGTCTACAGAACAAGGTGATATCCATCAAAGACTTCTAAAGAGTTGCTCTGAAAACCCAAAGAAGTTTTGGGAAACAGAGAGCCCGATGCAAGAAATCATAACCTTGCA
Organism: Pinus taeda; assembly: GCA_000404065.3. NCBI lineage: Eukaryota > Viridiplantae > Streptophyta > Pinopsida > Pinales > Pinaceae > Pinus > Pinus taeda. The sequence goes on along the minus strand of APFE031525882.1, from coordinate 36,129 downwards.
TGATAATGGAGTCGAAGATAAGATGATTCCTTGTACCCCATCCGATGAGCAGGAGATAAAGAATCAGATAAAATAACTGCTACAAATGCAGCTCATTGAGCCGAGTGAATCTCACTATTCTTGCTCAGCCTTTCTTGTGAGGAATCACTCTGAGATAGTAAGGGGAAAACCAAGGATGGTGATAAATTACAAACCCCTCAATGCCATTACTCAGAGCTTTAATTATCCATTGCCAAGACCTGAGACAATCATGCAAAAAAATCAACACAGTAAGGTGTTTAGTAAGTTTGATATGAAGTCAGGGTATTAGCAGATTCAGATCCAACCAAAAGACCGGCATAAAACTGCTTTCATTTGTCCAGCCGGATTTTACCAGTGGAAGGTTGTACCTTTTGGTTTGAAAAACGCCCCAGCATTCTTCCAGCAAAGAATGGATTATATTTTTGCTAAATATGAGTTCATTGTAACATACATAAATTATATTCTTATTCACAGTCTAGATGTACATACTCATCTAGAGCATTTAGAAATTTTCTTGAAAGAAGTTCAACAGCATGGAATAGTTATGTCAGAAAGAAAAATGTCTTTATTTCAAGATAATGTTGATTTTCTAGGAATTAATGTTGTCAATGGTGCAATCCAAATGCAACCTCATGTTTTAACGAAATTGACACAATTTCCTGATGAATTGAAGGACACCAAGACAATTCAGAGATTTTTGGGAGTTTTGAATTATCTTCGCAAGTATGTTCCAAATTTGACAGAGAAGACAACACCGATCAGAAGACACCTCAAACAGGGATGGTCTCAGGAAGCGACAGAAGCTGTTAAATTATTAAAAGAAGAATGTCAACACCTGCGAAAGCTTCAGCCACCAGCTGATGTTTTACTCATTCTTCAGACTGATGCTTCTTTAGAATTTTGGGCAGCTGTTCTATTAGAACAAAGAAAAAACAGTGAAGGTGAAACTGAAGAAAACCTTTGTGCATATGCTTCTGGTGAGTTCACTCCAAGCCAGAAGAATTACTTCATAGCCGAAAAAGAAACATTGGCTATATTCAACGGGATACAACGATTTGAGGTATATCTCACTCCTGTAAAGTTTTTAATCAGAACAGATTCCAAAAATTTCAAATATTTTCTATCTGCCAAAATTTCAAGACAAATTGCTAAAGGAAGAATCCTAGCTTGGCAGATCTCGTCCCAACAACTTGAATTTGAAGTTGAGTGGATCCCAGGAAATTCTAATTTTTTGACAGACTCACTAACCAGAGACATGAATAAGGCATTCATAACTTGTACAGGTTCATGTTTTGATATTCCAGGCAAAAGTTCAAAGGATGATAATTTTGCTACATTTGTAGATAGATTCAGAATTTTTGAAAGTCATGCAGTTCATCTTGTTGAAGAAATAAAAAAGGTTGTAGGAATGAGGTTGAGAAGAAATACTTGGATAAGAAAATGCCAAGCATGGAATTCCAAGAATATAGGTGTCTCTCTGGGCCTAGATGACGCATTGGTAAAAGTATTTCCTTTGCCAAATATGAAGGTGAAACTATTTTTCAAGAGTTTATCTGATTTACGGTCTAGTGTATACACTAATGAAATGATCTGGACACTCAAGGTTCTAAATTATTATCAGATCATTGGAGGAATTGATTTTGCTCTAAGTATTTTTACAGGTGAAAATTGATGGATCTTGAAGAAATTCCTATCAAATCCGAGTTGGAAAATTTTATTGTGTCTTTAAAGATTCGTGATATCTTTGAAGAATTGGAAGCCTCTTTCTTACAGCGATATGATGAAAATTATGCAGCCAGCGACACTTTCCCTCAGTATGAAATATTTGAAGGATTTGTTGATTGGGAAATCAAAGGAGGATTATGCAGAAAAAAGCTAACGACCATAGTATCCCAGTGCATTCAAAGGACATTGCAGTATCTCAGAGCTTTCTCATATCCTTGGGATTTTCACATTTAATATTAAGAGAAAGCATTGATCCTAATCCTTTCGCACAGGTATTCAGCCATGAAAGAATCGGAGAGATAGAAACAAGCAACTATCCTCAACCGATCATGTGTGAGAAACACGACCTCTCTCCACGGGTCTTCGCAACTCCAACGCCTTATAGCTCAAGTTTCTTTTGGATACAAGAACATTTTATTCCGTTATTAAGGTTCTTGAATCAAGGAGCAGAATTGGAGAGCTTGAAGGAATGTTGTATAAAGAGAGAGTTGAATTTGAGGTGATATTATAGATGTATATAAAGGTTGTTTAGTGTACTTTAGGTTGTATAATATTTCCATATTTTCTTATAGAAATTTCTTATTTGGAAATAATTTCTTCATAGGGTTCATTCTTTTGATGAAAGCTATCAAATTCAAATAGAGTTTGTTGCAAGAGGCCATAATTAGTTTTGGGCACATTGGAACTTGAAAGACCTGTTGCTGATATTTCAAAGCTAAAAAATATAAGGTTTCCTCTTCTTTATGAAGCCTATGAATAGGATCACCATCTTTTCCATTTATATTCATCTCTTAGAGTGAAAAACTCTCTTGCCAAGTTGGAATCTAGTCCACTGGATGATTTTAAGACTCCATATAAGGAATATGATTCTAGCATAAATGAAAACTTTGGAGACTGTCAGGGTACAGTCAAATATAGTAACATTGCTAGTGGTGGTTTTGGAATTATGATGACAAAGGACACATGCTCCATGGTTGATGGAAATTGTTTGGACAAAGCTATCTATTTTGAGAATATTCAGTTCAAAGATATCCAAGTTGGCGACAAGCATGTTTTAAATAATGGATCTGGGCAACTTTCCATGATTAGTAAAGTGGGAAATTCCTACTTGTGTGACCATTTAGAGGGAATTGGGGCTATCAATGGAAAATTAAATTATGGCATGGAAATTATTAAATTGGCAGAAGGTAAAACAACCCAAAATATCTGGATGACGTGGAAGGAGATCCAAACATTAGAGATTGATCCAATATAACTAATTGTACCATGTTTCATACTTTTGAAATGGATAATGGTGGATGCAATACCAAAATCAATGTTTCTGAGAAAATGTTTTTTGAAGTAGTTGATAGTAGGGACAATACAAACGGTTTCGATGAAGATATGGAAACCTGTCGGAAAATGTTGGAGCATGATTCTCCTATCTTCGATAAAAAAAAATTCAAATACATTAGCTGCAGCATGGACGTGTGAATGCCAATTAGTAAAATCTTAGGATGTATTTGTGACATCACAAGGGACGGAAGTTGGTTCTGCCACTTTGGCTACTAGTGCTAGTGGCAATGAATCTACAGACAAAAAATATTTTAATCCAGTTCAAAAAATTGCAATAGGAGACAAAATGATGTCCAAATCTGTCGAAATCATGCGTGATAAAAGTGGAATAGAGGTGCCTAAGAAAATCATCCCTCCCTCACCAATAAAATAATTGAATCTTTTGGAAGATTTTGGAAGTTGCATTAGGGCTCCTATGTCAAACTTACCAAAAAGTTGTAGCAAGAGTTTACAAGAACATTTATCGGGGTCTATTAGAGTTGACTCTCAGAGAAGCTATAGTCCTATTTTTGTTTCATCTGTCAATCATCTGGGTGGTAATGGAGTGGGTAAGTTTCATTTACCAATTGGTGTCAATGATATGATTATTGTTGTTTATAATGATGAGCCAACAAGCATAATAACTTATGCACTAAGCTCACAAGAATATCAGGCTTTCCTATATGACAAGGCACCTGATTCTATATTTGACAATTACCTTTTGCAGACTTGTAGAGAGTTTACCGTGCTTTGTTTCCTCCAATGTGTGTGTGCATGCTACATAATGTGCTTATTTCTCAGGTCACTATAAATAATGAAAAAGGTGGCAAAGAGATCAGGATGAATTGATGGTAATGGAAAATCTGTGGTTTGTAAGAAATGTAACACGGGTTTATGACCTCAAAGTTTTTGGTAGCTCCCGTTACAATACAGATTCATCAAGCAACAACAAAGGTCCTCTGGACTAGGATCTCTTAGGGACCGTGCCAATTGCTCCAATATTTCTTGGGAATAAAGCCAAGGGCCTTTTGGAAAGAGCAGTCTGGAATGATACTTCCTTTCTTGTGGTAAATATAGTTTTCATTTTCCTTAATCAACTATAATTGTAATCTTAGTTTCAAATTTTTGTTAAGCTAGTAAGTTATCATGATTGTGTGCAATATGTGTTTTTATTCAATTGATGTCATGGATTATTCATTACTTGTTGGAGTTGATGAAGAGCGTTGTGAGATGGTTTAGGTAATAATAGATTCATACAATTCTTAGTTTCGGTAAAATACACTCATACATTTTCTTTGAAATATATTTTCTCATATTTGATTTTCCATGTTAGGTAACATTATCAATAATTTCAGTTGCTTGGGTCAAAGCATGTATCTATCAACGTTTCAAAGATGAACACACTAACTTCTATTCTTTTTCTTTGTTTCAAATTTCAATACATGAAGTTTAGTTTACATTGGTGATAAAGCCAATGTTTCCTGCTATGATGTTTTATGAAATGAAGTTGCCTAATGATGATAGCCTAATGATTGTGACGATATTAAAATTGAGAAACTGAGCATTCTTTACCAGCGGTATATTCTCTTGGTATTTCACTTTTATGATAGGACCAAGCAATGAGTATTGGCAGTCAAATATTTCATTGTTTGTGACCATCATTTATGTGAATAGGTCATGGGCTCCCTTGATTTCAAGGGTTAGGAGAAGCTAATTTTAAGTTCCTCATGTGGATCTAGCTATCAACTGAAGTAAAATGTGCCCATCTTCTTTTTCTTTTCGTTTTTACTTCTTTTGATAATATCTTCTAGTTGAATATTGTCTTTCATTTGCTAGTCCAATTATCTTCAATGCTCTAATATTGAACTTGTTTTATGCCATGAATAAATAATTCTTCTTGATTTTAAAATTCCTCCTTGACTTATTTTTTCCAGCCAGCTAAAGTTAAGTGTATTAACACCATTTTCTGAACTCAAAAGGTTTCTAAATTCATCATTTAAGGTGATATGATTTTTTTTGTCCTTGATGAGAAGTATGAAGATGTTTTATTTCACGTTTTTATCCTTTCAATGATTGGTAAATTGTAAGTAAGTCTTGATTTCTTGTTTTTTTCCATTAAGGTAGATTGGGCTTTTGGTCTTTATGCTCACTTTGGGTCCATGTTTTGTAGTGATGTGCTAGAATTATGCATGGTTGTTAGTTAGAGCCAATGGCTATCAAGAAACAATTTGATCTTTAAACATGTGGCTCCATTAATGGGAACATCTTTTGTCATGGCTCATTAGATTGGTGGTACTATGATTTTGGTCTTTATGCTCACTTTTGTGTCCATGTTTTGCAGTGGCTAGAACTACGCATGGTTGTTAGTTAGAGACAGTGGTTATCAAGAAATTGTGAGCTTTAAACATGCTTCTCCATTAATGGAAACATCTCTTGTCACAGTTCATTAGATTAGTTGCACTACGGATAGTCAGAAATTGATGAATCCCAACATTAACCAATGTCACTTTAATGTACTATGGATGCCATCTCTGTTTAATCTACTTTAAACATGTTCAAATTAGTAGATTGTGTTGCTGGTTATTATTTTTCTTATCATCTTTATTTTTCCCACTCTAATCCTATTCTCTATTTGTTCGTCCCCTAGATCTATTCTTGCAAGTCTAATTCTTAAAAGGGTGTTATCTCAATGGAAGAGCATCTTCTTTACAAGTTGGAGGTCTGTGGTTCAATTCCATTGTGCCCTATTATTCAGATGGAATGATAATGATTAGTTTTTGGTGACAAAGGTTCTTTTGACTATCACCAATGAGCTTATGGTGACATTTTCTACCCTCACCAAAATATAAAATGGTGACGGTCAATGAACACTGCCATATATATGCATCAATAGTGACGACCATGAAAGGTCCATCACCATAAATCACTGATGTTCATATGAAATGGTGACGGTCAATGAACATCACCACATATATATGCATTAATAGTGATGGTAATGAAAGGTCCATCAAAATAAATCATTGTTGTTCATATGAAATGGTGATGGTCACTATCCGTCATTATAAGCATTATTGGTGACGGACCTTGAATGTCACCACAACACCTATACTTTTGGCAACACCACCTTTGGTGATGTTCAATTTTTTGGTGATGAAGGATAAGGTTTGTCACCGTTGTTCATATGAAATGGTTACGGTCACTATCTTTCATTATAAATAGTTATTGGTGACAAACCTTGAATGTCACCATAACACCTATACTTTTGGCGACGCCACCTTTGGTGACATTCAGTTTTTGGTGACAAAGGCTCTTTTGATTGTCACCAATGAGCTTATGATGGCATTTTTCGACCCTCACCAATGACCTTTTTTGTTGTAGTGTAAGCAATAATACGTGGGATGTTTCCTTTGTAAGAATAAAACATTGATGGGAGTTCAAGGTGATTCTGTTCCAACGACTTATATATCTCAAACAAGTATTTTCTTGTGCTTTCATTCTTCAGTTTGTCAGGTCCAACTTATTTAGTATCATTTCAAATTCAAACATTTAGGATCTACACTAATACTAGTTAGATGAATGAGAATAACTCAAATTTTTATATTAGGAAGTTTATTTATGTAGATGCTAATAATGAGATCCACATATAGTAAATTACGTTTGAGTAATATATTATTAGTACCCAAACTAATAGTAATCAAGTGTCAAGAGCAACCCAAGTGATATCGTTGTTATGCATATCAGTATTCAAAAAAGGAAACACATGCTCAAACATTGTTATCCAAACTTATGTATACCCCAGGTCACCATATAAGTGAGAACCTTGGGTGGTTTTTACTTTGGAAAATTGACTTATTTAATTGAAATTTCATTTTAGGGATTTTATCCATGGGTTAGTGATGTCAACTAGTAGAGGGTTTACCATAGAAAGAGACCCTAACTACCTAATATTATATTTATGGAAAATCCTTTTTAGATATGGATATATTTTACTTTTTGAGGTAGGGATATAGAAATTGTGCTCACAACTATTCATTATTTTGCATTATTCATGTAAGATTTTTGGGTGCATTAACGTTTCCACAATAGTTCAATACATTCCATGGGGTACCATTGTTGTTCTAGAATGGTGAATTAATGGAGGGAGAAAACACAATATCCATGTTGGAAGAGTGCAAATACTTGCTTTAGTTGGTGAAGTTGAGACCATAATAGCCTTATGGGGAGAGTGTTGAGCATATATGATACAATAACCTAGTGGGAAGAGTGTTGAGCCAAAATCACATGATATCCCCTTAGGGTGAGTGTTGATACAATAACCAAGATCCTTTATCTACCCACTACTTAGTGAATGTGATTACCAATATCAATGAAGTTAGGTCGATTTGAACATGTACTCATGTTCTGCATAGGCATTGTGGATGACATTGGTTTACCTAAAAGAAAGATCATGCATTAATTTCATTGAACTAATGCTATTGCCAAGTTGAAAAAAAGGTGTAGTCCAAGGTTCAATGTTGAAAATTCTAACCAATAATACGTGGGATGATGCCTTTTTAAGAGTCAAACATTGAGGGTGTTTAAGTTGATTATGTTCTAGCCATCTATAGATCTCAGTCAAGTATTGTCTTGTTCTTTTGTTCTTCATTCCCCCAGATCCAACTTATTTAGTATCATTTCAAACATTTGTACAAACTTTGTCAGTTGATAGGACCTTACTCCAATAAGAAATTAAGCACAACAAAATCATTTTCCGATTCAACATGTGCAATTAGAAAAGTTTGCATGAGTCCTTCCTATTATCACATTTTACTTCTTTTGATGCATGTGAAAGAATCGTTTAGGTTAACCTTAAGTACCACCAGTAGAAATATTGAATTTAAACCATACGAAAATACTAAACACTCTTAATGGAAAAATAATTTTCTCTTTTATTATTCAAAGCATCTATTGTATCTATATATTGTTCATAAACATCAAAAGTTTAATGATGGTAGTGAAAAAACATCTCGCACAAAGAAATAATTAGATCATACTATCAAGACAAGGATCTTCAAATTATTAATGACACCATTGTGTAGAGATGTAGATAATGGGCATTTAACACATGCCTCAATCTTGCCAGAATATAAATTTTGAGTGATTGGTTTCTTGTAAATGTACTCCACAACATGCTATAATGTGATATGTGTATGCACATATTTTCTCAAGCTCCACACAAGAGAAGTTTTGATAACTAAGAAAAAATATTTATTATGTTACTTGTTTACAAATTTGAGAAAGGCTCAAGGTTTACAGTCAAAATCAAGAAATTCTATTTCCTGGTGGAATGTGAGACATGCTTGGATTTGTACAATGCTTCAATGCTTGTTTAGGATCTAGGTAAGTGTGAATGAATAAAAGGTTTATGTCATTGTTCTACATTGAATTCCCATTCTCTCTAAGTTATAAAAGGCAAGTTAAAACCTCATTAGACTAAGGGACAACATTTTCCATTGCCAAACTTTAACCTTACAGGGAAGTGCACTACACTTGTTTGATACTTCCACATATTTTGAGGGCATGCCAATAGAAATGTCAATGTTGTTGGATACACTCGTATTGGTTAGTTTTAGAAAAGTTCTCCTTTTCAAATATGTTGTTTTCATGAAGTAATATTTACAACCAAGAGGATAAAGACTTGGGATGACTAGGACATATTGTAATGTTATTTCTTACATGTATTTGTGATTTATTAGTATTCCACCACTAATTAACTTCATTATGGAGCTATATGTTTAGTAGTATATTACAAGAGTGATTTATTAAATGAAAAGGATTATAGTTTGTTTGAACGCCATAAATGGAAAGGAAATTTAACTTTGAATTAGAAAAATGGAATATATTCTGAAAAAATATGTTTTCTAATCAAATATAGGTCTATGTCCTTATCATTAAAAAAAATCATTCATGACAACAAGAAATGATTTTGGACACGATGAATTACAAAACTCTCTAGCTCAAAAAAAGTTAACATATTTAGTTTTGTATGAATTAGAGAACAATGAATGAGTAACATTAAGTTTGTTTTGAATATTTATAGAATCATGCCAAGGGTTCTAAATGGAAATTGCATGTGCTAATATTTCTCAATTAATTACAGGGAAAAGAAGGGGCATACATAATTTGTTGGTTATGGGAATTGGATTCCTTTTCCTATGGAATAGTAAGCTGACAATTCAAGATTACTATATTGACGCTATATTCCTGGTTAGTATCACAATTTACAAAGTCTTGTCTTATTTTCTTTTAGTTTCTTTTAATCTTGTGTTATAAATACTTTGCTCCACCCATTAGATTTCTACTGACCAATTTTATTTTTGAAGTGTTACTGCTTCTTAGACATAACTATAGGAAACAATACAACTACAAAAGTGGAGCATGATACATTCTTAGTAGAAATTGCTAGTTCTGTTGTGTTTATTTGCTTTGTTTATACATGTCATCTGGGCACAAAGTGGCCACTATTGCCCAACTGAAGAAAACTTGTTCAAGTTTCTTTCTTTTATGGAGAAAAATAACATTAACAATATTGTTGATGTTGAGATATAGATCGTATAAATATTTTATAGTCTACTTTAGTTTATATTCCAACGTTAATCAAATTTCATGTCTTATACTCTACATTGTATCTTTTTTTTTGGTTCAAAAAATGACTCAATATTGATGGTAAGAAGCAGGATTGAAGAAAGAGGAGAACAATAACACTAGAGTGACAAAATGCAAATTAAGGAGAGAGAAGAGAACTAGTCTAGTGTTACCCATAGAGTCAATATCCCTCATAATACACACACATAAAGAATGATGGTCAAGTCTTCAAAGTTGGTGAATTCACTTGCAATGCCTTGGCAACACAATGATTATGTTTTGAAGTGATGAAACAATATTTCATGTGTAAATTGTACTGCAACAAATATTAAGTTGGAAACTCATATTGTAATACTTGACATTTTATATAATATAATTTCTGATTGGAATTATTTATAGTTGCATTTGATATTACTTAGTCTTGTAATTAACATATGTAACTTTGTGTTTTCATATTAGCTGAACATGTACATTGTATGCCATTTTTTTCTTAATTTAGTTGCAAAAGCATACTAATTAATATATGTTGATTAATAATGAACACATAAAATAAATCTAGAACTACTAAATTAGTAGTTTGTTTATTAATGATGAACACAAATAAAATGAATATACAACTAAATTACTTGTTTATAACGATCATTAATGAAAGTAAACGAAATGAATATAAACTACTAAATTAGTCATTTATATAATGAATATGAAACTACCAGAAAAAGATAAATGACTACTGCAAATTATAAATTTGTGATTACAAATGACGACTAATTTTTTCATATATACGACTATTAGTAGCTAATTTAGAGTATCTTATAACAGGACCTAAATTTAGTCATATTTCTTTGGTCATTAATTGGTTTCAAATGATGACTAGAATTTGCATATATATGACTATTAGTAGCTAATTTACAGTATCTTATAACATGACCAACATTTTTGTCATATTTCTTTGGTCATTAATTTGTTTTCTTGGGTGATTATTTAGTAATATATTTTGTTTTATATTTGGTCAATAATTGTGGCAATCAATGACCAAATCAATAACTACATTAACGACCAAATAAATGACTACATTAATGACTACATTAATGGCTAAATTAATGATCAAATCTATGACTAAATTAATGATCAAATCAATGACTAAATTAATGACCAAATATACTACTAGACAACATAATTGAGACAACCAATTAATGACTAAGCTAAAAATGACTAAAAGTTGGTTGCGTTATAAGATACTGTAAATTAGATATTATTGGTCATTGACTGAAAAATAGTGGTTTATATGCAAATTTTAGTCATTTTTTTAGTAACTAATTAGCCATTTTGTACAAGTGTTGTTACCTGGGTACCCGAATATGCTCAAATTGTGCAGACATTGGGGGCATTCTGGATCAGGCTTAGGTTTAAATTTTCTTTGATTTGGTTACCAATAGAATAATATTAGTCGGATTACCACCTATGTGATTATGAAGAAGAATCCTGGCCACGATAGTTGATGGCCACTCAGGGGTATAGAGCTCCGGGTGAAGACACTGTTGGCGCTTACAGTTTGACAGACTTACATCAGGGGTACAACAGGAGAAGTTGCGGTTCTGCATGGGGACATGCAGTTGCTTCGGTTGGGAGGAGATGTTGGGTGTGACTCTTCACCTGTTTTCTGCACTTTATTTCCCTAGTTTTGATCCTCTTATCTTCTAGGACCATGAAACTTCACATGATTAATCACCTTTTTCTCATTTATACAACCTATTCCACTATCATGTTGTTTTGCCATGTTTTGTTTACTAATATGATATTATATTCCTTGTTTTGGATAACTAGGGTGAGCATTGGAGGAGTACTTTCGAATATATTTTCTTTTTCATGTATTACTCAGAGGAACAAGGTTACGGAGTAAACAGGCCATGTTGATCGATTTCAGAGCAGGGTAGAACAATTTGTTGTTACACCCTGTATGTTGTCACAGGTTCTTGTTACACACTAAATGTTGTTACAAGCTACTGTTACACCACGTGATTATATAGAGGACCATTGTTACACCAAGAGCATTGTCACAAGTGATTTTTGTTACATCTTGAACCGCTATTCGACCGTTGTATGTTGTTACCCTGGAGCTGGCAAAGTTGTGGGTACTATTCCACACAACAGTTGTCGAGTGTTAGGAATTGTTTATTTTAGAAGCAATAGACCCAAGTGATTGCAATCTTAACCAATGTATCTGATAAGTATTTGTATTTAGAAATAGGTTGTAACTAATTCTATTTAATGATCACCATGAGAATCGTCAGATTCTCATGACTGATTTATTCCTAATTTCGGGCATGTAATAATTATAAAAGAGACTCGATTTCCCATGTACAAGGACGACATATAGAAAAGCATTGTTACTCTGATCTTGTAACTTTGAATTATTTTTAATATTAAAATCATTGTGGTGGTGATGTTACTTCTCTTCATCTGATTCGTTAACCAATCTCATGTTATTCTTGTGCCCCTACTAAGGAAGAATGGCCCTCCTCTTTAGCATGGACAGTAGTGGTAGAAGTAGTGTACATTATTGTTTCTTTTATTGTCATATGGTTTTTCGTTGTTGTTGTATAAATTGTGAAATACATCTGCTTTTGTTCTAGATTATATTATGTTGTTACATTGATTTGATTAAACAGAATGATAGTGACCAGCTGGTGTAGTCATTATTTTACTGTGTGGTGTGCCCTTACTCTGGTAATTGTGAAGTGTGATTTCAATTCCTTTGGAGTGATTTAATTTCTACATGAATGATTTAGTTTTGCAATTGATTCAGCGACATCTTTTACTATTCTTTCTATTGTTATTCTTGGCTGTGGTGTATCGGCACAAACAGTGCGAACTCCATTGAAATAGCAAGACCTACCTTGGGTTGACAATTAAATGTTGTAGTCTCGGTCAATTAGGATTGATTAAAACAGCACTACATCCCCCAACTCTTCTCTTATAGGTGGTTCTTGTTTCAAAATGTTTCAGATTGGAATTGAGAACTTCTCAACATGAGCACTACAATAACGTATCATCAAAGCACAATAAAAATTGAATCAAATCTCCAAGCACCGAACACACCAAAAGTAACAATACAATCTCACCACACTACTCCAATCAAAACTTCATCTTCTCAATCACTAGAAAAATATCATTGTTGAAACATACTTCATCTATCTGCTGCTAAAACTACAAACTGTTCAAAAAAATTACATAGAAAACTCACACGACTTGCAATCTCTTCTCCAAGCTCACTCTCGCTCAACACACTAGTAGAATCAACCATAGTCACAATGATATTTCACCAATATGTAGATGAACACAAGTGCTCAACTCAATAATTACCAAGAACTACTAAGCATTAAAACTATGTTCATATGCTTGATTTGATCTGGATTTATCTCATTGACTCAATCAACCAGTAACACCACTTTCATTTTTGATCTTTTCAACTTTTATCATCTTCTGGAGTTCCCACAATATTTTCTGACCATAAACCGAAATTTTCTGACCAAGAATGTCGCACAACATAAAAATTTGTTGATCAATGTGAGGAATGGCGAGAAAAAATTGTAAAAAGGCTCGGTCACTTGCACAAGCTTTCCTGAAATCAAATGGACCTTCTGGTCACTCCCTTGGGCATGTCTCCAAGCGATTAGAGCTTTCCAATTGCACTGATGACCCATCCTCCATGCAACTGCGTCGAAAGCTCAATAGAAACAATAGTCCTTCATCCCAGAACCTCTGCCACCTATTGAACCATCTTCTTCAGCATCTAAACACTCCTCCAAGCCTCTGCAAAAAGTCTGCAATTGATGAAATAGGCCAAGAACAAGTCAATGACATGCAAGACCTATTATGCCAATATCAATAGCAAGACCAACACCTTAAGCTCCTCAAGCAATGACCACAACATCCCCAACACCTGTAGCAACATCTCTAACTCCTGTGGTAGCAACCTCAACACTTACGAAATCATCATCAAGTCATCCAACTTCCTCCATCACTGATAGAAGCATCTCCAACACTAGCAGCCATGACTCAACACATGTAGCAACATATCCAATGTCTCCAAGACATGTAGAGATGTATGGAACATCTAGAGCAACACTCCACCCTCCTACAACAGCAACATCTCCAATCAACACATGTCAACCTCAACCAAACATCACATTACCTCCACAAGTTATATTCATAGGTTTTCTTACATTAATGAAAACTAACAATACCATCAATCCAAGAATCCATCACACATGCACTTGACAAGCAACATCTTCAACCTGTTTACATCAATGCCAACACTACAATGCCAAAAAATTCCCAATTTGGCATTGATGTCAACCTCAACAACATGTGAGGCTGATCTCCATACTGAAGCTGCAAATATCCATCCAAATTCTCTCCCCCTTTGACATCAATGGAAAAGGGCCATACTAACACTGAAGAAATGCCATTAATGTGCATGGATGAGAGAAGGACCCCCCTATCATACACAACACCATAATGATGCAACCCATAGAGGTATTTCTTGCAAGATAAGCATGTAGAACAAGGAAACCAGCTACCAACACCTCTATCCAATGCCATGCCAATTTTGAAGAAAGAACATGTTCCCCCTAAGCATGCAATGTAGTTGTAATCATAGTCTCAGCATGTTGAAGAAACACATATACCTGCTGCCATGATCCTCCTTGGTAAGGGAAAGATACTACTACTCATGGACCATGACTCCAATTGACATTGGACATGATATATAATACATTATAATATAATATAATGCTTCATGGAGAAAATACATGGTTGTGACAAATACACAGGACTGATATATAAATCCTCGATAAAACCTCCTATCACTAACAATGACTCTATGGACCCAATTTTACATCATGAACCCAATTGTGGGGATACAACAATGATATACAAGATGAAACATGACTTAGACTCCCATTTACCCATACATAGATAATGACAAAACATGCTAGACACCATGGGTCTCTCCATGAGCAATGTTCCCAAAGGATGAAACAATGGAAATACATTGATTTTACATATGCACATAAATGTACTCTCATCAATACATACCAAAATTATAAAATAACATGAGTACATGGCATCAATGAGCATCAACATATCCTCCATATGGAAGTAACAATATAATGCAGTACATAGCATGTGCATCAAAGCATAAGACCTCCATGAGAAAAAATATAATCTCGCAATGTGTAGCAGCATCATAGAAGAACTAGCAATATCATGTGCTAGTATATCACCACTCAACACATTGGCCATCACCATGCCATTAATGAACATCTTGCTTCACAATCATAGAAACCACTGAGAACCACCACCATACTCCACATGTGCATCAACAAGAAAAACAACTGATAGCAACAACATAGGAAAATGTCATATAATAGCAACAAATATATCCTCACCAACCATCAACATAACGCATCATCGTTATTAGAAACACATCAAGTAGCAGCAATAAAATATAATGTGCAATCTCTCCATGAGTGGAAAGACCAAGTAGCAACATCCATCATGCTAAAACATCATAAGCAACAAAAAATGCAAAACCTCATCATAGGTGAGCAAAATATCATCAATGAGGCATAACTTAGAAAATAGGCGAGCAACAAAACATGTATACTCCATATATGAGAAAGAAAATATAAATCATAATGAGTAGACAATATCTCATCCATCATCATGTATCAAACTATCATGAGAAACAACAATCATCTTCCTCATGTTTTATCCATCCAAAAATACATGAGCAGCAACATGATACATCTAGAATACTAAACACAAGTAATAAAGTGCATACACTAGATGAAATTTATCCAATTTATTATCTGATCTCCATAGAAGCTACACATCCATGAAATCATATGCCAAAAGCATCAACTGTATCATGAAAAAACATATGATCTTGCTACTATATGGTAGCAACAACAAAACATTCATCCCTGCAACACACTCATGATAAATAAGCACAATAAATCTCCTCCAAAGTGAGCAGGATGCCAACAACTACAAGTCCATTTGGAAGAAAACATTCTCCCCCTGAATGTGTGTTCCCCCATCACACCTAGACAATGCACATACAAATATCTATATGGTTTCCATATCAACATTAGCATCAATAAAATCAAAACATATAGATGCTCCAACTAAAACCAAATAGAATTAGATCTGAAATGAAAATTCACTTCAAAACTTATGAACTCCCCCTAAAGACATGCATCTCTAAAAATGCATACTTCATGCACTTTCCCATACGACTACAAAATTAAGAATTTGCATGTAACTCATAATGCATCCATATGCTCCCCCTTAGACCAAACTGGCCTCAGTTTTTGGAGGGAGTTCCTTGCTGCTCTTTTCTCCTCCAAACTTTCAACTGTTGATCCTTCTTCTTCTTGTGTGGTTGACCTTTCATATTTTCCTTTCTCTGATTCAATCTCCTGAAACACATGGGAATCTTGCAATCCTTAGCCTTATGGCCATCGTTACCACACACAAAACATCTAATGTGGCCAAGGAATAGAGGAATAGGTTGATGTATTCTGTTGATGTAATTTCCATTCCTTACGTGTGCCCTGCAATCAATAGCCCTATGGCCAAAATCATTGTACGAGAAACAATAACCATAAAATGGACTATTATGCCCGAATAATGGAGATTTTCTTTGCTTGTAGACTTGATGTAGCTTCTCATTTGGTTGCTCCTTTTGATGAGAGAGATTGATCTCTCCGTTACTACAACTTGTTATATGTGTCAACGAATTCCACAATTATAACACTTCCCAATTCTATTCTTCTTCTTGGACCTCCTCTTATTTTTTTGCTTCATGCACAACTCTTGATTCTTATTATTTTTGTTGTAACTAGTTTCTCCAACAATTTTTTACTTTCTTGCAGATGCTTGAGCAGTAGCTTTGAGCCTCTCCAATTCTTATCTTGTAGAAATTACTTCAACCTTCAATTTTTGGAACTCATCTTCCAGCTCATTGTATTGCTTCCTCATTCCAATCTCAATGTCCATTCCTTCTTGCAGTTGAAATTTCAAATCTGAAATTTCTACTTTAAATGCACACTCCTTTTCATCAAACATTTGTAGTAGCATCTGTTGACCTTTATTTTCAGCCATAAGTCTTTGAATTTTTGCTTCTAATGCCATTATCTTTTATTGATCATCAAGATTCATGCTCTCTATCTCACTTCTATCACTAGTACCTTCTTCTTCTTCTTGTGAGGAGGATTGCTTTGTTATTGTAATAAAAGTAGAATCCTTTGCATTGTTCTCCATTTCTGAAAAATGCAATTTTCCTCTAAGATACAAATTCTGCAACTTATCCAACATTTCTTTGGCAGTCTCACAATGCTTCACAAACTTGCTATCAAATTTTGGAATACTATTCAAAATAATATTTGTAGCCAAATCATTAGATTTATATTTAATTCCATAATCAACAGATAGAAAAATATCTTCATCAACAGATACAAAAATATGAATCCAAATTTATTCTCCAAGTTGCAAATTCATCTTTGCTAAGCATTGAAATTACTTGTTGATCCATTTTTTAAAAAATTGGAAAATTCTACCAAAAACTCCAATATCCACTCTCCAACGATCAAGCTGCACCTAAGAGCCCCGGTCTGAAAATAATTGTTAGAAACTAGATCACTACTTGGGGGGGTGAATTAATAGTGTGAGCACTTTTAAACTTTTTCTCCAATCAATTATTATTTAGCATGCATAAAATGAAACACATAATCATATATTAGATAATCAAACATAAACCATAAACCATAAAACATTAACCACAATTGACACAAATATTTATGGTGGAAAATCCCCTCCAGGGAAAAGAACCACCTGTTGCTGCTGCGCTGCTCAAATTCTATTATGTCAAGCAATTCTTTACATAGAGATATAAATATGGTTATTATCAAATGTATATTGTTTCTCATGAGTATCTATGGACTAGCATCCGCTAAATGCCACCACGATCAACGATCCTTGCTTGGTTACTCCTGAACTATCAATGACTCTACAAACTATGATCTTCTAGAAGTTACCACGACCAACGAGACTCACCCAGTTTCTGCTGAACTATCCAACCACCATTGGATTGAGAAATTTGTTCACTAATATTGATTTCGCCTGAGTCACCCAACTCTTCTCCTCTATGTCGTTCTCGTTTCAAAATGTTTTAGACTAGAACTAAGAATTTCTCAACATAAGCACAATAAAAACTAAATCAAATCTCCAAGCACCAAACACACCACAAGAAAAAATACAATCTCACCACACTACTCCAATCGACACTTCATATTCTCACTCACAACACAAATATCATGTTTGAAACATACTTCAACTATCTGGTGCTACAACTGCAAACTATTTTAGAAAATATGCATAAACAATTCACACAACTTGCAAGCTCTTCTCCAAGCTAACTCTCACTCAACACACTAGCATAATTAGCCATACTCACAATGAGATTTATCCAATATGTATATGAATACAAGTGCTCAACTCAATAATTACCAATAACTACTAGGCACCAAAACTTTGTTCATATGCTTGATTTGATCTGAATTTATCTCATTAACTCAATCAACCACTAACTCCAGTTTCCTTTTCGATGTTTTCAACTTTGATCAGCTTCTCGAGGTCCCATGAACGTTTCTGACCATAAACCAAATTTTGTATACCAAGAATGCTACAACAACATAAAAATTAGTTGATCAACGCGAGGAATGCCGAGAAAAACTAGCAAAAAGGCTTGGTCACATGCACAATCCTACCTAAAATTGATTGGACCTTATATTCGGTCCCTTGGGCCTGTCTCCAAGTGACTAGAGCTTTCTAGTCGCATTGATGACCTATCCTCCATGCAAGTGGGGAAAAATATTAGTAGAAACATCAGTCCTTCAACCCATAACCTTTGCCACCTGTCAGGCCATCTTCTTAAACATATGAACACTTCTCTAAGCCTATGCAATAGGTCTGCAACTGATGAAATAGGCCAAGAACAAGTCAGTGACATGCAAGACCTTTTCTTCCAATCTCAACACCAAGACAAACACCTCCAGTTCCTCAAGCTGTAACCACAACATATCCAACACTTGTAGCAACATATCTAACTCTTGTAGGAGCAACCTCAACACCTACAACAACATCATTAATTCATCCAACTTCCTCCATCGCTGATAGAGGCATTTCCAACACTAGCAGCCATGACTCAACACATGTAGCAACATATCTAATGTCTCCAAGACATGTAGAGACACATGGAACATCTAGAGAAACACTCAAATCTCTTGCAGTAGCAGCATCTTCAATTAACGCATGTCAACCTCAACCAAACATCACATTACCTCCACAAAGTCTAGTCATAAGTATGTTGACATGAATTCCAACTAACAAGACCATCAAGCCAAGCATCCATCACACATGCACATGAGAAGTAACATCTCCAACCTATTGACATCAATGCCAACATTTATTTAAAAATATTCAACATATATTTAATTCTACTTCCTATTTTATGGCTATTTGAGAGTTAAAGTGGAACAAATGTTCTATTTTACATCATAATTTATTTTAATCAAAAGTAACCATTTAAGTGGAGTGGGCATCTTTTATTTTTTATTATAAATTATTTTAAACCAAAGTAACTATTTAAGTGAAACTACTGTTTTAGAATTAGTTTTATTTAAATCACCTTAGATCCATCGTAAATCCAAATCTAACAAGTGTCAAGTGGGATTAAATTTCTTTTCACTCTTAAAGATCTTTTCACCTCTAGAGATTTGATCCCCCTTGGCTCTTGGTATAATGGATCTATGCTGGTTTTATTTTAAAATGAAATATTTATTGATATAAATTTATTTATTATTTTATTAATTTTAATCAAATTACTTTAAATTTACAATATATTTATAAATTTGAATAAACATTTATGGAAAAATATAAAATAAATTAATTTAATTTAACTTCTAGTATTGAGATTTTAATTTCATAAAATTAAAATTCCTAAATTTTATAAAATTAAAATTTGACTAGAACTAAATCTCATATTACAAATAAATTTAAACAATAGAAAAAGTTATAAAAAAAATAAATTCAATTCAAGAAAATGAAAATGTTATTGGAGAGGATAGTGAAATAGACGCTTATCATTATTCTGATTTTTATTTCTCATCCCTTTCCACTATATAATGTTATATAAATTTATTGTAATGTCTCTAACTCATGCACTAATCTAGTAAAAATAAATAAATAAAATTGGAACACTGATGCTCCATTATGCAATCTCTTGATTACCTTAATTCTGGTTGTAATTAATGTTAAATATTTGATTTTGTATATATAGGGCCTACACATAATATTTTACTCTCTACCTCTTCTCTATCAGTCAACAACTAACATCATTGATTATTAATGTTTTTCATTGTTTAGTACATGTACATATTAACGTTTATTTGTCACAATGTCTTATTTTCCTTTTGATTAATATTGGGATGGCCACAAATTTTAATGCCACAACATGAGGCAGAGTTTTGGTTATATTAAGATAGTTTCAATGGTTCAACATGATACATAACTCTTTCTAACTCGCATTATGATCACGTTTATGCATATTCTAACCTATCTGACGATCATAACGTTGTGCAATCTCTTGTCCTTCATGAACATTCAATAAGTGATAGTTATTGAGCATTGGGATTCTCCATCTCTGTAATCGTGTCAATTTAGTGTTCTCTTGAGGTGTCAAACAATCCATAGCTCATACCCTCTATGGTTGCAATCAAGGGCAAGGAGGTATGGGAGTTGGTTATGGGGTAACTGCAGGAAGAGCTCTGCAACTACTCACTCCACCATGTCTGGAATACCTACGCTCCTCAATCATTTCCCTCCCTTCAGTCAACCAAAAACATAGAGATATGAAAGGAAGCTTGCAAAAAGGTATGAGTTACTTAGCTAAGGAAACCTTCACTTAAATTATCAGTTTGATGGAGAATTTTGGTTTGAAGAGCAATTATTATTTTCATGTGATTGTTTCTGGATGTTGTATCATCTTGTCCTACTTTTATTTTTTTGTTTTTTATTCTTGAGGATGGCCGTCCTCTGATGTTTCTTTAGGGTTTTCCGAAGACCAAATTTCGATGGCACTCTTTGAATTCTTACTTGTCTCAAATGTAAAAAAGGTATAATTTTACCTAGCCATGCTCGTATACGAAGGATTGGGTAGATTTAGCTTAGGATTTTAACTTCTTAGCTTAATTTGCTTTGCTTAATAAGCAGGGGTTACTCCTATTTTCTCTCGGTTTTGCATCCATCCTATAGGTACGATAGACAATCTTTCACAATGGACATTTTTTTTTATTTTATTTTTTTTTTTCTACAGGTGGGTTTTTCCCTCTTCTCGAGCAGTTAACTCGATTGGATTAAAGATTCAATTTTTCATATAGCTTAACCCATGTTCACTTCTTAATAATTATTCTTTGTCTTCCAGGTCAATCTTTGGGGAGGTCGCACCTGGTTATTGGCCTACCCCTAAATTGGGGTTCTTAGGGTTTCATGAAATTTTCAAAATGATTGTATTTTGTGAAGTTAGTTATTGGCTTATCAGCTTTTGTAAAATTTCAAATGTTTAGTAAAGACTTTCGACTCGAAACACTTATCAACACTTTTTTTCATATATGGGAAACTCGTTGCAGTTGTATCTATTGGAAAATATGAGCATATATTAATATATATATTTACACCATTCAATATATGAAATGTTACTTGAGTTTGACTATTTAATTTTGTAAAAGATGGTTCAGAATTTCATTCCTAATAATATGTATTCGACGTTCTTCCCAACAATGCAATTTGATAATTCATCAGTTAATTATTTTATGCAAACCTTTCGGGTTTCACAATGTAAAAAAAACTTCTTCCTATGTTTTATATATTGGTTTTATTAAATAGGGTCAGTATCGACCAAAAT
This sequence comes from Pinus taeda, assembly GCA_000404065.3. NCBI lineage: Eukaryota > Viridiplantae > Streptophyta > Pinopsida > Pinales > Pinaceae > Pinus > Pinus taeda. Next base: position 14,414 of record APFE031525882.1, on the reverse strand, counting down.
ATTCATGCTCCCTCAATACAATTCTCTAATGGAAGGGGTTAGTTTGAATCCTGTGTTTATTGTATTAGCTCATTGTTTTCAATAGTGTAAATGTAATCATTCTTGGAAACAGTCTTGGAGTCCCACCACTACTATTTATTATTATTATTATTATTATATTATTATTATATATATACTATATATATATATATATATTATATATATCTATATATATATATCTATATATATATATATAGATATATATAGATATGATATATAAAATTTCTTCTCAAATATCTTAGCTTTGAACAGGTCCTAAATAGTTCCAACATGCTTTCCAATCCCTAACAAGTTCTACCTTAAAAGGGTTACAACAACTATATATTTTATTTTATTTCTCGAAAGAGTATACAGAATAGTTGTGACCCATTTATATATATTTGGTATTTGTTTTCAATCATTTGTCTACATATTTATTTACTTATTATTCTGATGGAACAAAATGGGCCTAGTCCAAGGCCTATCTTTCTTCCTCCAATCCTAGTATTTAGAGCTAAAAACTATCTTTGGATACTGGTATTTATCTGGATAGGCCTAGAGACTAATTTAGATAACTGTAAGAATTAGTTATTAGTTATTCTATCAGTTACGTTTCATATTAGATCACAATAAAAATTTTACCATTTAACAAAATCATAACATAACACCCACATAAGACCATTTACACTTGGAAGGAAAGAAAACATAAAACAAAGGTGACACGAAATACTTATTTGTTTTAAGTTAGCTAGGCCAACACGAAAACTAGAAAGGAGAAAATATTACTCCACCCAACCAATGAGTACAAGTAGTCTCTACGAGAACTTCCCCCAAGCCAGTTTCACTTCCACAACAGTTTTCTTGACAGGGACCAGACCAAGTCCACGTAGGGCTTATCTAACCACACCAGGTCATGCCCAGGATTCAAAAACCTCACAGATCTATCTGGGAATTCCATTGGTCAACCAACTCAAGAATTTCTTTTTCCTGGTACTAGCATTCTACCTACCTTAACAACATCTTGTCTGAGGTATCAAGTTTTCAACTTTAGTTTCCCCTCAGGGACCTCCTTTGACGAGGCTCCAATTCACTAAGTTCCCTCAAGATTTTTTCCTCACACCCTCTTGGCTCCCTTTCCACTAACTGATATGATTTATCTCTAGGGAGATGCATAATTGTATTCTAATTGTCTAGTAAGTGAAATTATAATTTAGCATATTTCCCCTCTGTAATTTCCATGGCTAACCCTAACCAATTTTATTAATGAAATTTAGAATAAAATAAACATTTATGTTTATTACCTATTCACACTTGGCCTCCTATATGGCCCACAGTTTGCCAAGTCATTATAGTAATTTAGTAAATTAAAATATTTAAACTTCACTAAAGGGTACTACATTTAGTTATTACTTTAATCAAATTATTTTAAATTAAAATATATTTATAAATTTAAAGAAAAGTTAATTTGAAAAAATAAAAAATAATTTAATTTATGTAATTCTGCTCTTGTGATTTTAATTTCATAAAATTTAAATTTCAAAATCTTATTAAAAAAAATGATTGGAACTAAATCTCATATTTCAAGTAAATTTAAATAATGGAAAAAGTCACAAAAAAATAAATTAGTTCAATAAAAATGAAAATGTTATTGGATATTATTTTGGAATAGAATTTTGTCATTATTCGAATTTTTATTTATCATCTTGTTGTAGCGGCTACAACCACACTCCAAATTTTGCCCTACACCCAATTTCAGAGCCTCCCTTAAGAATTTCACTTGATGACTGCATACACTCAGGTTCACTCCATGAGCTCGTGTGAGTCTTCACACCCACCTTGCTTGATAATTTCACCCAAGTGTTTGCATGTTCATGTCAAAGTCATGCTTGCGACCATGTTCTGGTTATACTCAAAGTCTTCCCTTCGTGTGTAATTGTTGTGTTCGCTATGGAAACATTTGTTGCACTCACACATGGAGTCACATTCAATATCGTGCAAGCATCGTCACGGTCGACCAACTATCAATCACAAGTGTCGTGCTTGTCACTTACACCATCGGTCAGTCATGTTGAGCATGTGTGTTTGGATGGTTTGAGTCGTCTCGTCGTCAAGTCATGTAAGTGTGTGTTTGCAAGATCACGTATGCATATTTCGCTTGTTCACACACTTAATCACTTTGTTGAAGTTTTGACGACCAGATTCCCCTCTTACAACTGGACCATCACCCCGCCATCGACTCAATCAACTGTCACCAAGAACAGCGCAAAAGCACCAAGCAATCCATTTCAAGTTGCACAGTCCACAAGCAAACTAATCAACCTCCATGTTTGTCAACCGGAGAGTTTGATCCGGCAGCCACCCCGGGAATGTCTCCCCTCAAAAATGCACAGAGGCTGTAGACCTTTCCCACTCTACTGACTGAGAAAATTGTGCAGACAGGCAAGACAGACACCCAATTCTCGTCCCTGTCTCACTCAAAAAATTAAGCAGTTTTTCCAGCCATCCCTCCTGACAGTCGAGCGGCTGCTCACCGAGAAAATTGCACAGTTTTCATGAGCAAGCCTCTACTGCCTAGCAGTCCGCTCAGCTCAGAAACTGGTTATAGGAGACCAGCAGGCCAACCTCCAAGCATAAGTCCATTTTTTCACGCCAACAGTTCCTGGAAGCCGACTGACAGTTCCCTCTAGGAATTGTGTAGTTTTTGTTACCAAGCTCTAGCAACTAACTGCGAGTTCCCTCCAGGAATTGCGCAGTTTTTACTGCCAAGATTCCAACAGTTGATTTCCAGTTCCCCTCAATAATTGCACAATTTTTGCTACCAGTGACCCAGCTGCTAACTACTAGTTCCCCTCAGGAACTGTGTAGTTTTTGCTGCCAAGCTCCCACTGCCCACTCGTTTCAGAAATTGTGCAGATTTTTCCTGTCTATCCTTTCCACAACCTTGATTATTCCTCTAAACAACTACACAGTTTGTCCTCCAGCTGAGCCAGACCCCACGAATAGTCACTGTCGATCCGGATTGCCCATCTTCATCACCTAGTGACTCCTACACATTTTTCATCAGCAGCGCCCAGAGCCTCCATCCAGCCTCGTAACCTTGTGATGTAGGAGTAACTGGACTTAGCCAGCAATGTGATTGTTTGTTCACACATTGTGGCTAAATGAGATGAATTTCATTGGTTTGAGTGGTCAAAAATCAGTTTTAATAGAGAGAGTTGGGACTCTCAAATTTGTCTTTATATTTAGTTATTGTAATAATTAGAATATTGTATTAATTTAGGCTAAGGGATAAGTTGTTAATGTAGGAGTGTAATAGAGCTTGAGAATAGAGATTTAATTGTTAGATTGATTAAAATAGGGATCGAGTTGTTAATGCAGTTAGTCTAGGATTTGACTCATAAAAGAGAAAAGAATGTAATGGAGAAGGATTAGTTGAAATGATAGAGAATTGAGTGAGTAAGCGAGAGTTTGAGTGAAAGATAGGGTTTTTCGAAGACCAAATTTTGATGGAACTCTTCGAATTCTTACTTGTCTTAGATGTAAAAAAGGTATACTTTTACCGAGCCATGCCCATATATGAAGGATTGGGTAGATTTAGCTTAGGATTTTAAGTTCTTAGGTTAATTTCCTTTGCTTACTAAACAAGGTTTAGTGCTATTTTCTCTCAGTTTTCCATCCATCCTATAGGTATGAGAAACAATATTTCACATTGGACATTTCTTCTTTTGGTTAAATCTTATAACCACTTATAACTCATCATTACCCTCACTAATTGTCTCGTCAATTTCTTTTCCACATGTGGGTTTTTTCCTCTTCCTAAGCAGCTAACTTGATTGGATTAAAGATTCAAGTTTTCATATAGCTTAACCCATGTTCTCTTCTTAGTAGTTATTCTTTGTTTCCCAGGTCAATCTCTAGGGAGGTCGCACCTGGTTTTTGGCCTACCCCTAAACTGGGGTTCTTAGGGTTCCATGAAATTTTCAAAATGATTGTATTTTGTGAAGTTAGTTCTTGGCCTATCAGCTTTTGTAAAATTTCAAATGTTTAATAAATACTTTCGACTCGAAACACTTATCAACACTTTTTTTTCATATATGGGAAACTCGTTGCAGTTGTATCTATTGGAAAATATGAACATATATTAATATATATATTTACACCATTCAATATATGCAATGTTACTTGATTTTGACTATTTAATTTTGTAAAAGATGGTTCAAAATTTCATTTCTAATAATATGTGTTTGACGTTCTTCCCAACGATGCAATTTGATAATTCATCAGTTAATTATTTTATGCAAACCTTTTGGGTTTCACAATTAGCCCCATGTTTTCAATAGTGTAAATGTAATGATTCTTGGAAACAGTCTCAGAGTCCCACCACTACTATTTTCTTGATATTATTATTATTATTATTATTATATATTAACTTTCCTCTCAAATATCTTAGCTTTGAACAGGTCCTAAATAGTCCCAACATGCTTTCGAAGCGCTGCAAGTTTTTCCTTAAAAGGGTTACAACAACTATATATTTTATTTTATTTCTGGAAAGAGTATACAAAATAGTAGTGACCCATTTATATATATTTGGTATTTTGTTTTCAATCATTTGTTTGTAGATTTATTTACTTATTATTCGGATGGAACAACATGGGCCTAGTCCAAGGCCTATATTTCTTCCTCCAATCCTATTATTTATAGCTAAAAACTATCTTTGGCTACTAGTATTTGTCTAGAGAGGCCTAGAGACTAATATAGCTAACTGTAAGAACTAGTTATTCTATCAGTTACGTTTCATATCAGATCACAATCAAACTTTTACCATTTAACAGAATCATAACATAATGCACACATAAGACCATTTACACTTGGAAGGAAAGAAAACATAAAACAAGGGTTACACGCAATACTTATTTGTTTTAAGTTAGCTAGGAAAACACGAAAACTAGAAAGGAGAAAATATTACTCCACCCAACCAATGAGTACAAGTAGTCTCTACGAGAACATCCCCCAAGCCAGTTTCACTTCCACAACAATTTTCTTGACAGGGACCAGACCAAGTACACTTAGGGCTTATCTGACCACACCAGGTCATGCCTAGGATTTCGGAAACCTCACAGGTCTAACTGGGAATTCCATTGGCCAACCAACTCAAGAATTTCTTTTTCCTCATATTAGCATTCTACCTACCTTAACAACATCTTGTCTGAGGTATCAAGTTTTCAACTTTTGTTTCCTCTCTTGGACCTCCTTTGACCAGGCTCCAAGTCACTAAGTTCCCTCAAGATTTTTTCCTCACACCCTCTTGGTTCTCTTTCCCCTAACTGAGATGATTTATCTCTAGGGAGAGGCATAATTGTCTTCTAACTGTCTAGTAAGTGAAATTCTAATTTAGCATATTTTCCCTCTGTAATTTCCATGGCTAACCCTAACCAATTTTATTAATGAAATTTAGAATAAAACAAACATTTAATTTTATTACCTGTTCATACTTGGCCTCCTATATGGCCCACAATTTGCCAAGTCATTATAGTAATTTAGTAAATTAAAATATTTAAACTTCACTAAGGGGTACTACATTTATTTATTACTTTAATCAAATTATTTTAAATTAAAATATATTATAAAGTTAAAGAAAGATAATTTAAAAAATAAAAAATAATTTAATTTAATTTAACTTCTCCTCTTGTGATTTTAATTTCATAAAATTTAAATTTCAAAATTTTATAAAAAAAAAATGGTTGGAACTAAATCTCATATTTCAAGTAAATTTAAACAATGGAAAAAGTTACCAAAAAATAAATTTAGTTCAAGAAAAATAAATTGTTATTGGATATGATTTTGGAATATAATTTTGTCATTATTCCAGATTTTATTTATCATCCTATTGTAGCGGCTACAACCAACCTCCAAAATTTTTCCCTGCACACAATTTCAGAGCCTCCCTTGAGAGTTTCACTTGATGACTGCACACACTTAGGTTCACTCCGTGAGCTCGTGTGAGTCTTCGCACCCGCCTTGCTCGATCATTTCACCCAAGTTTTTGCATGTTCATGTCAAAGTCATGCTTGTGACCATGTTCTAGTTATACTCAAAGTCTTCACTTCGTGTGTACTTGTTGTGTTCGCCATGAAAACATCTGTCGCACTCACACATGGAGTCACATTCAATATCGCGCAAGCATCTTCACGATCGACCAATGATAAATCACAAGTGTCGTGCTTGTCACTTACACCATCGGTCAGTCATGTTGAGAATGTGTGTATGGATGGTTTGAGTCGTCTCGTCATCAAGTCATGTAAGTGTGTGTTTGCAAGATCACGTATACATCTTTCGCTTGTTCACACACCTAGTCACTTTGTTGAAGTTTTCACGATCGGATTCCCCTCTGACAGCTAGACCATCACCCCACCATTGACTCAATCGACTGTTGCCAAGAACAGTGCAGAAGCACCAAGCAATCAATTTCAAGTTGCGCTATCCACAAGAAAATCAATCAACCTCCATGTTGGTCAACCGGAGAGTTTGACCCGGCAGCCACCTTGGGACTGAATCCCCTCAAAAATTGCGCTGAGGCTGTAGACCTTTCTCACTCTGCTAACTGAGAAAATTGTGTAGACAAGCCCGACAGACACCCAGTGCCCATCCCTATCTCCCTTAGAAAATTATGCAGTATTTCTAGCCAGCCCTCCCAACAGTCGACCAGCTGCTCACCCAGAAAATTGTGCAGTTTTCATGAGCAAGCCTACTGCCCAGCAGTCTGCTCAGCTCAGAAATTGTGTATAGGTGACTAGCTAGCTAGCCTCCGATCATTAGTGCAGTTTTTCCCACTAGTAGCTCCTGGAAGCCCACTGACAGTTCCCCCTAGGAATTGTGCAGTTTTTGCTGCCAAGCGCTAGCAGCTAACTGCCAGTTCCCTCCAGGAATTGTGCAATTTTTTTTGCCAAGCTCCCAGCAGTTGACTGCTAGTTCCCCTCAAGAATTGCACAATTTTTTATAGCAGTCACCCAGCCGCTGACTACCAGTTCCCCTCAGGAATTGCGTAGTTTTTTCTGCCAAGCTCCTGTTGCCCGCTCATTTCGCAAATTTCACAGATTTTCCTGCCCATCCTTTCCATGGCCTTGACTATTCCTCTCAAAAACTGCGCAGTTTTGTCCTCCGGCTAAGCCAGACCTCGCGAATGGTCACTGTCGATCCGGATTTCCCATCTTCATCACCCAGTGGCTCCTACACAATTTTCATCAGTAGTGCCCAGAGCCTCCATCTTGCCTTGTAACCTTGTGATGCAGGAGCATCCGGACTTAGCCAGCAATGTGATTGTTTGTTCACATGTTGTGGCTAAGTGAGATGAATTTCATTGGCCTCAATGGTCAGAAATCAATTTCAATAAAGAGAGTTGGGTCTCTCGAATTTGTCTTTATATTCAGTTATTGTAATAATTAGAATATTGTATTATTTTTAGACTGAGGGATAAGTTGTTAGTGTAGGTGTGTAACAGAGCTTGAGAATAGAGATTTAATTGTTAGATTGATTAAAATAGGGATCGAGTTGTCAATGCAGTTAGTATAGGATTTGACTCATAAAAGAGAAAAGAATGTAATGGAGAAGGATTAGCTGAGATGATAGAGAATTGAGTGAGTAAGCAAGAGTTTCAGTGATAGATAGGGTTTGAGATTGAGACAGAGGTCAAATAAAATAATGTAATTGAGCCGAGAGGGCCACGACCCTATAATTCCTATTTTATTGAGTAATTGAATGAGTGTGGTGTTGCGTGTCAAATCCTGGTGTAGAATTTCATTTTCATCTGTGAATCGTTGTTCTGGACCCTAATTGGGTATTTCCCTATTTTTAATGCTTTATTTATAAACCACAGCCTTTATGTGTTTATTCGTAAATCACTGCCAATTCATGTTTAAAGTTAATATCGATATTAACTGCTAAACCTCTGTTTAAGCGCTTTTATTAAAGTTTTGATTTATGCACATGGTAGTATTTAGGAAAATCGTAAGTGGTATCTCATGTGCCTATCAAGTAGTAAGCGGTAATATTCCAAGTCCGCACGATTAGCCTTAGAGCTCAGCATGTAGTAGACGGAGGAGAGAAAAACAACTTTTCTCACGTGCGTCCGAAGTGATAATGACCGTGCTAGAGTCCATGCGAGATCATGTGATGACTGTTGGATTGAACGGAGAAGATCGACTGTGGAAAATCAACGAGCTAGTTGGTGATCAAGGAAAGCGATAGCCATTAGATTTGGAGAGAGGAGATCAACGTTGTAGAGTGAAGCGCTTGTTAAAAGGTAAAGGAAAAGTGGGACTGGCGGTGCTTAGTGAGAAAAGCGGGACCCTCACGGAAAAATAAACCACGTACATAATCTGTTTAAACACAGCTGATTGGTTATAAAGTTAACCATTAGTCTATTTTCATAATACCATATTATTTCATCAACCTCCTGCCTCATTTTGGTATCAGAGCTGATAGATTGAGTTTTGTTGCAGTAAACATGCCACCAAGGAGAGGAGTTGGTGTAGCTCGAGGAAGACCTGAAGCAAATGCAGTTCTATTGGATGAGATTCAGAGTCTACGTACAAGGATGGACACAATGAAGATTGCTCAGAGGAAAGCACCTGATGAAGGAGTTTTCAGTGCTACAGAAGAATCTTATGAGGAAGAAGAAGAGGAGGAAACTGAAACTACCAAAGTTATCAAGATGTTGGCTAAAGTAGGTGGAAAACCAAAGGTGGAAATTCCTTTGTATGAAGGGAGTCTCAATGTTGAAGAGTTGATGGAATGGATCAATACATTGGACAAATATTTTTACTATGAGGAGGTTGATGTAAAAAGAAGTTGAAATTTGCAGTTACCAGACTAAAAGTTCATGCAGCTATCTGGTGGGATGAACTACAAACATCCAAAGCAAGAAAAGGAAAGTCCAAGATCAAACTATGGTATAAAATGGTGAGTAAAATGAAAGCCAAATTTATGCCAAAAGATTATCAGTTAAATATTTTCAAACAATTACAGAATTTAAGGCAAAAAGGAATGTCTCTCAAAGAATATACAGAAGAGTTTTATAGGCTAAGTATTAGAGAAGGACGGCAGAGGATGACATGGAGAAGGTAGTGAGATACATCAATGGCTTGAGATATGACATACAGGATGAGATCAACTTGTTGAGTCTAAAGACAATTGAAGATGCCTATCAAGCAAGTTTGAAGGCGAAAGAGAAGATGTTGAGGAAACAAAATTAGAGGACTAGAGGGAAAAGTTTAGTAAGAGGTAGAGGAACTACCAGACCAAGATTTTAGCACCCTCAAAGTGAAGTAGGACGTTCAAGTAATATACCACCACAGAGAGGAGACTTCAGTAGAGGAAGATTTGCACCCAAAGGAAGAGGTCGAGGAACAGATATTCGGTGTTATACATGCGGAGAATGGGGACATGGATCATGAGACTTTCCTCATAATAAATCAACAAGTCAAAGGAATGTGAATGTGGCTAAGGCAAAGGAAGAAAAACCTCAAATTACAGACAAGGAAGAACCCCCTGAAGTAGGAGAATCCATGTTGTTGAAAAGGGTATTGCTTAAGGCAGAGAAAGAGACTAGAGAACCATATCAGAGAAAGAGTTTATTGAGAACTACATGAAATCCAAAGGAAAATGTTGTAAAGTGATAATTGACAGTGGAAGCATTAATAACCTTGTTTCTATAGAAATGGTGGACAAGCTAGGATTAGTGAAGACAGTACACCCTACTCCTTACAAAGTGTCATGGTTGTAAAAAGGACATCAAATTATTGTGATAGAACAATGCAAGGTAGAGATACAGATTGGTACTTATAAGGATGTGATATTGTGAGATGTAATGCCAATGGATGTATGCCATGTGTTGTTGGGAAGACCTTGGCAGTTTGATAGGAAACCTATTCATGATGGGAGAAGAAATACTTACGCTTTAGATAAGGATGGAAATAAACATACATTGCTTCCATTGAAGGATGAAACTGACAAAGGAACAACTGGAAATAGTGTTATGCTGATGAGTGGAAAGAAGTTGTTGCAAGAGGTTGGAAAAGGTGAAGAAATTCATTTTGTTGTCATACGAAGACCTAAGGTAATTTTGACTTCCACAAACTTAGATGATTTACCTAAAGAAATCAAAACTTTGTTGAATGATTTTGCTAATATTATTGTGGGTGAGCTGCCAAATGCAGTGCCACCAATCAGGAGTATTAGTCATCATATTGATCTAATACTAGGAGCAAGTTTTCCAAACAAAGCATACAGATTAACTCCTCAAGATAATGTAGAAGTTGGAAGACAAGTGCAAGAACTGATGGATAAGGGATTAATCAGAGAAAGTCTTAGTCCATGTGTTGTACCAACAGTACTCAGTCAAAAGAAAGGAGGTGAATGGTGTATGTGTACTAATTCCAAAGCCATAAACAAGATTACTACCAAGTATAGATTTCCTTTACCATGCATGGATGATTTGATGGATTGTTTGAGTGGGTCAAAGTATTTTACTAAAATAGATCTAAAGAGTGGATATCATCAAATAAGAATTAGAGAAGGAGATGAATGGAAGACTGCATTTAAAACAAACAATGGGTTGTATGAGTGGTTAGTGATGCCTTTTGGACTCACTAATGCACCCAGCACATTCATGAGATCGATGAATGAAGTCTTGAAGGAATATGCAAGCAAGTTTGTTATTGTAGAATTGAGGCTTCTGTGATCCATCATAATTGTAAAAAGAGCTTCTGCGTAAATCACATAGAAAGATCATTGTCGACGTGTTTCGAACCAACCAGTGTGGTTCATCGTCAGGACAAGTTGAACCACACTGGTTGGTTCGAAACGCGTCGACAATGATCTTTTTATGTGATTTACGCAGAAGCTCTTTTTACAAGTTTGTTATTGTTTATCTTGATGATATTCTAGTTTTCAACAGAAGCAAAGAAGAATATCTGGAGCATCTTAAGTTGGTTTTAAGAACTCTGCATAAAGAGAAATTGCTGATAAATATGAAGAAATGTAGTTTCATGAAAGAATAATGAATCTATTTGGGATTTGTAGTTTCTAAATAAGGTTTGAAAATGGATCCAGAGAAATTCCAAGCAATTTGAAACTAGCCTATTCCAAGAAACATATTTGAGGTAAGAAGCTTGCATGGTCTTGCAAGTTTTTATAGGAAATTTATCAGAGGTTTTAGTCAAATTTGTGCACCAATTCTTGAAACAATCAAGGAGACTAATCATCCATTCAAGTGGGCAGAAGTAGCAGACATAAATTTTAAGTTGTTGAAGAAGAAAATTACAGAGAAACCAGTTTTAGCTTTACCTGATTTTGAAAAAGTATTTCAACTTGAAACAGATGCTAGTGGAGTTGCAATTGGAGCAGTTTTGAGTTAGGAACAGAGACTAATAGCATACTTTAGTGAGAAACTAAATTAAGCTAAGAAGAAGTATTCTTCTTATGATGAATAATTTTATGCTATTGTGCAAGCTTTAAAAAAATGGAGACATTATTTGCTACCAAAGGAGTTTATATTGTATTCTCACAATCATGCATTACAGTTCATAAACAACCAACCAAAATTGAACCATAAACATGCCAAGTTGGTATAGTTTTTACAAAGCTTTACTTTTGTGATAAAACACAAAAGTGGTAAGTTAAACAAAGTTTCTAATGCTTTAAGCAAGGTAAATTTCATTGTGCAAGGATTAAGAGTTGGTATTGTAGGATTTGAAGAAATGATTGATATGTATAAAGATGATGTAGATTTCAAAGATATCTATGCATTTGTACAAACTCCGGTAGTTCATAATAGAAGCCAGTGGTTCGATTATCTTATCCAAGGAGGTTTACTTTTCAAAGGTAAGAAATTGTGCATTCCCAAATGTTCTATGAGGGAAAACATAATCAAAGAGAAACACGGTGGAGGATTATTTGGGCACTTTGGACAAGACAAAACATTTGCTCAAGTAAATTCTTTTTACTATTTGCCAAAGATGCAATTTGATGTTAAGAGATTTATTGAGAAGTGCAGGATATGTCAGCATGCTAAAGGGAGAAACCAAAATATATGATTGTACCAGCCATTGCCAATATCAGACCAACCATGGGATGCAGTTAGTATGGACTTTGTTTTCAGGTTACTTGGAACTCAAAGAGCAAATGATTCCATTTATGTTGTGGTAGATAGATTTTCCAAAATGACACATTTCATTGCATGTAAGAAGACTAGTGATGCAACACATATTGCTAATATGTTTTTTTCAAAAGTTGTAAGGTTACATGGATTGTCTGTAAGTATTGTTTCTGATAGGGATACAAAGTTTGTTGGGAATTTCTAGAGAACTCTTTGGAAGAAACTAGGTGCTAACCTTAATTTCAGTTCAACATACCATCCTCAACTAGATGGACAGACCGCAGTGGTAAACAGAAGCTTGGGAAACATGTTGAGAAGTTTAGTGTATCAAAATCCTAAGCAGTGGGATTTAGCACTTGCTCAGGTTGATTTTTCTTATAATGGCACTCCAAACCGAAGTACTCGAATGAGTCCATTTCATATTTTTTTTGGGATGAATCCAAGAGGTGTGTGTGAGCTCAGAAATTTGGGTAAACAGGAGACAAGAAGTGCAAAAGCTGAAGAGTTTTCGGAGCAGATGCAGAGACTACAAGAAGATGTTAAAGACAGATTGCAGGAAAGTAGTGGAAAATACAAACAGAGAGATGATATGAGGAGGAAAAAAAAGAATTCCAAGTGGGAGATTTAGTGATGGTATACTTGAGAAAAGAAATATTTCTTGTTGGGACTTATAATAAACTAGAGATGAAAAAGATAGGACCATGGATAATTATGAGGAAGTTTTAAACTAATTCTTATGAAATTGAATTGCCAGAAGGGGTTGGAAGATCACCTATCTTCAATGTTGCAGATTTGTACCCATACAAAGAGACAGAGACAGAGCTACAGAAAGAAGTTATGGAAGATGAAGTTCAAACTTTGAACTGGGAAGAACAAATACCAAATACAATCAAGAAATAGGTAGAAGAAGTTTTGGAGAAAAGAGCATCCAAAAGAACCAGAGGACAGGTTTATTTTCAGTATCTAGTCAAATGGAAAGGACAGCCAATGGAGGATGCTAGTTGGTTGACAGCAGCAGAGTTGCAAAAGTATGGAGTAAACCCTCAAAGTATGAGGGATGCTTCTTTTCTTCCCCAGGAGTCTGATGCAAGAGCATCCAGACTTAGCCAACAATGTGATTGTTTGTTCACATGTTGTGGCTAAATGAGATGAATTTCATTGGCCTAAATGCTCAAAAATCAGTTTTAATAGAGAGAGTTGGGTCTCTAAAATTTGTCTTTATATTTAGTTATTGTAATAATTAGAATATTGTATTATTTTTAGACTAAGGGATAAGTTGTTAGTGTAGGTGTGTAACAGAGCTTGAGAATAGAGATTTAATTGTTAGATTGATTAAAATAAGGATCGAGTTGTCAATGCAGTTAGTCTAGGATTTGATTCATAAAAGAGAAAAGAATGTAATGGAGAAGGATTAGTTGAGATGATAGAGAATTGAGTGAGTAAGCAAGAGTTTGAGTGATAGATAGGGTTTGATATTGAGACAAAGGTCAGATAAACTGTTGTAATTGAGCCGAGAGGGCCAAGACCCTATAATTCCTATTTTATTGAATAATTGAATGAGTGTGGTGTTGCGTGTTAAATCGTGGTGCAGAATTTCATTTTCATCTGCGTATCAGTGTTCTAGACCCTAATCGGGTATTTCCCTATTTTTAATGCTTTATTTATAAACCACAACCTTCATGTGTTTATTCGTAAATCGGTGCCAATTCGTGTTTAGAGTTAATATTCCGAGTCCACGTGATTAGCCTTAGAGCTCGACATGTAGCAAACGAAGGAGAGAGAAAACAGCTTTTCTCGCGTGCCTCCAGAGTGATAACGACCTTGCTAGAGTCCACGCGAGATTGTGCAACGACCATTGGATCAAACAGAGAAGATCGATGGTGGAAAATCGACGGCTAGTTGGTGATCGGGGAAAGTGATAACCGTTAGATTTGGATAGAGGAGATCAAAGGTGCAGAGTGAAGCGCTTGTTAAAAGGTAAAGGAAAATTGGGACCGATGGTGTTTAGTGAGAAAAGCAGGACCCTCATGGAAAAGTAAACCACATACAGAATCCGTTTAAACGCAACTGATTGGTTATAAAGTTAACCATTAGTCTATTTTCAAACTACCATCTTATTTCATCAACCTCCTGCGTCACCTTGTCACCTCTCCTGGTCACTTGCATCTGAAATGATCATGCATCATTGTAGACAAGGAGGTTTATGGATTTGATGTCATCTCGTCATGAGTGACTGTAGATG
>APFE031525879.1:0-12444 GCA_000404065.3 Pinus taeda | reverse complement strand
AATAGCCGTAGGAAGTACAGTCTTAGTGCTCCATGTAGTTGAAAGGAATCGCGGGATTATAAACTACTCTGCCTAGGAGCTGCGTGATATTGGGGCTGCACGCAGGAGCAAAGTGTCACAAGGTCCGCGACCGCGCAAGGGGGTCTGCGCTACCACGTGGGTTGGCTAGAAAGTGAGCGTTGTAGTCACTATTTACGATGTGATGCTTGACTTGAGACCAAATGGAGAGGGTGGAAAGCATTTAAGACACACTTTATGGGCAAGATTTGGAAAAATATACCGCCAAGGGAGCATTAATGAACCGGATTTGGGGGGAGTGGTCGAGTTCAAATTCAAAAGGCGCTATAAAATACAAAGGGCTGCCCCACAAACAAAACTTGGTAATTTTCGAATTGAGTTGTTGTGCACCCTAAGTATCCCAAACCGAGACCTGTTTTCCCTGTGCAGGGTGTTGATTGAGCCCCTGATTGAGCGATTGAGAGATTTCTAGATGAGCAAGATGGCAGCATCTGAGGAAGCTAAGGAAATTGCATAGATGACCGCCGAAGAGGCCACGCAAGCCATAACCGTAGAAGATATCCCTAAAGGTGTCGTGAATTTTGTGGAAATCCCTAAATCACCACGCTTGTGTCCCCACGAAACCCATTGGCCACCAGATTAACAATGGAGGAGAAAGGGAAAGAAGTTAACTTGGAAACTAACGAGGAGGAAGACCTTGAGGATTTCATAATTGAAGAAGACGAGGAAGAAGGCATGGAAGTAGAAACCGAGGTTGTGCACCCTCCAACCAAACTGCCCACGTATATCCCCCCACGGAAGGGGAAGGCAAAAGTGCCTAAGGACCTTGACAAGAGCAAGAGATCCGTGCAGACTCTGCTCCTGCCTGATGTTATCATTTTTTAGGGCATGCACTTGGGATGGGTGCCAATCTTGAAGTTTGAAGATTGGGATCTTATTAACCACGAGAAATTCCCTCACCTAGAGAATGCACAGCTCATGAAGCCCAAGTAGAACACTGCTACGGGGGTTATAGAATTGGAGACATGAAAGTGGTCACGCGGAGTTGAAAAGGCATGGTTAATAAACTTGCTTTGGGTGCCACACTACCACCGCACCCCAGTGACGATCTTCATCATCAGGAAGCTACTATGCCTAGTGCATGGTGGGTTTTTGTGACTAGAGGAGCCCATCCCCATCACAGACCACTTAATCCACCGCATTACCTGGCTTTCGTGTAAAGGAGAGGACCCCACAGACATCTCAGAGGGGAAGAGTAACAATTTGGCCATCGCAAAGGCCATGAAGAAGAAATACAAGTTAGAGAAGAAGAAAAGGAGCTATGCGATCTCTAGTATCAACAACAAAGTAGTTAGGGTGGCGACTCAGAGACTGGCAGGTAAGGTCATGTGGAAGTGCCGCGTAGAAGAGGTATCCACATCGGTGGTGGCACTTGCTAAACAGCGCACATAAGGGGTCCAGTTTAACTGGTGCAAATTCTTGTGCAAAGAGTTCTTAGAGAATTTTTGTGAGACACAGGAACAAGGAAAAATGTTCCACTATCCATGGCTTATGTTGTCCATAGTGCTGGTGGCAAGGGAACTATTGGAGGGCAGCCAGTTCCCCACGATTGCAAGGGATCTCCCAAAGGTTGCGAAGTATGCTTCACTGTGGGCCATGAAGGACGTGAACCAGATCCACGACAGCAAGATATTCTGGGTGTTCATGGAGATGAACATCAGAATGGGGATTAACCGCAAATCACGGTTTTCACCCACTATCTACAACAGCTTGCAAAGTTTTGCAAAATGTAAAGCGGACTTTCACCACAAATATCTTAGAGCGTGCAAGGACCCGACCAAGAAATGGAGCGATTTACCCTTCATAGCCATCGATGATGTGATTTTCTATGTACTAGAGACATGGCTACCAGAGTGGTGCACCCCAGACATCGTCGTGGTAGAGAAGTCTGCTACGCAAAAGAAGAAAGAGGAGACCAAACTATGCATGGCACAGTTGGCAGAGAAGAGAAGGCAAGAAGTAGTTGCAGAAAAATCACAGGAGGTGTAGGACACTATGCAGACAGAAGCAGCATAGAAAGAGGCTGTAGCAGCAGCAACACAGGAGGCAGCCGAGAAGGCATTCGAGGGCCAGAAGTCGCCTTTGCATGGGAAGGAGAAAGAGATGGAAACAGAGGAAGAGGAGGGCGGCGCGGACCCACAAACAATGTCAACACAATTGAAGCGCCAATGCCTAAGCGAATGGATAGGGCCGCGTAAGAAGGTGAAAGCATCCAAGGTGTCAATCGACCCAATCACCCTTATTGAGGGTGATCTGCACGATATAGGCGAGACAATATGCGATGTCACCATAGAGGCCCTCCAAAACTTCGCAAAGGAGAATTACATTGTGTTGGGGGTCCTCTGAGTGCAGATTCAGGAGTTGTAGGTGCACACTCCTATTGAAGCCCCGAAAATCGGGTCGACAACAAGGGGGATACCCACCCGATCCGGACCTTGGTTGGCAACTCCTTATCCGTTTGATATAGCGGGTCCGACTGGGGATAACGGGACCAGTTTCCCGATCTGAGGGTGTGTGTGTGTGTGTAGAGTTGAATAATGCTGATCTAAGAGTATTAAAGCTAATTTAATTCAAATTCTTAAACTAACTCTATGCTATTGTAATCATATGAGAAACAACGACATCTAATCTACGCTAACCGGATGTATATCTTCTTTCGATCTGAAGGAGATTCAAACAATAACTGGTTATATTCATTCAGCATCATAAAATAGAAATCATTTAAAGATAAACACTTTGCATAAGAAGTTAGGTAAAACAGTTGTGAACAGCATATCGCATAATAAGTTATTCATATATTAGACATAAATAAATGGCTCCACCATACAGAAGTGCCAAATGGTAACTCATACATTCATGCAATAACATATAAACAACTGAAAACTGTATATCACTTAAAGAATATAAGCAGAAATGGCCAAGAGATAAAAGTACCATTTATGACTAATCCTACTCACAAACTTCAAGCAAAAACGATTTATCTCTACTTGTTCTAACATCTACGAAGAGTACAAAAGTGCAACATCAGTAGCAGACATCAAAATGCAAATAAAAATAAATCTCGATCCATCCATTTATCAAAACCTCCTCTGAGGGTGCAGAAGTGCATGTTCAGAGGACAAGTTTTTGACAAATATCTAGACCCTTCTCTAAATGCTTGACAAGGGTTTAAATACTGCTAACTAATTAACTTAATTACATAAATTTAGGATACGGTTTTAAATGACCTCCCTTCTAATAAAGCAAGACTATTTCTAAAAATTGAATCTAATTCTAAACTATTCCTGTATTTACTCCTTAGTGCTGCATGCACACAACATTCGCTTGGGAAGAGTCGGCTAGCCGCCTTTCGCTTTTTTTTGAGCTATTAAAATAGAAATAACAAGCATTGGCACCTCTTTCTGGTAAACTAGAAGATATTTTCAAGAATCTTCCTTTGGCTGGGTGTATTCACTGCGTGTATTCTTGGTAATAACCCAAGTTTCCCTTAAATTGATTCTGCTTTTGCTATTTTGGTTTCCGACCTTATGGATGACTGAAAACGTTAGAGACTTAACTCTCTGAATAATTTTCTACATCGAAAACTACCTCCGTTCTTCATTCCGGGCTTTTCTGGTGTGTAAGCTTCAGGGTTTTTTGTAAACATGCTGCTTTTGTGCGTCTTTGACTCTGAGCTTTAGGTGGCCTGTTGACATCAGCATCTATTGAGTGATACTTTGGAGTCTGTGATCCTGTCGCATGCGGCATCCGTTTCTGAAGGGATTTCTTCTCTGTTCTCCGAGCATTGACGCTTTCCCCTTTTCCTTAGATGTTTCCTGCACATTGCTTCATGTTATTTCCTGTCTTACAGTTTATGCAAAGGAAAAGAGTAATGGTAATAAAGATTAACATGAAATCTTTAAGCTCTTATGAATGCATAATCACGACATCCGTAGCAAACTGACTCTTCGAAATACACGAGACTGTCCTTCCTGAATACTTTTGCTTACAATCATTAATTTCTTTTAAGGCGCGTGCCCAATTTTGGTTAACGGACATCTTTCCATTGAATACTATGCCGAGGAAAATTTGCGATGGGCGTTTTCTGCGACTCGCATCGCAGCGTCGCGGATCGCATTGTCAAGATGTGTCATCGCAGAAAATTATGATTGCGGATTTTCGCAGATCGCATTTATCACAGATCGCATCATCGCAGAATTTAGTCGTTCAGTCATTTGTGCGCTACTTATGCGATGTTGCGATATGCGACGTCGCATATCGGCCGTCGGTGATTTCTTAAGATTTTTCATTTAAGAGCGCTTCATAATGAATGCGATGCGATGAATTTCGCATCGCTTCTTCGTAGTTTATTATGCTCATAAGAAAAACGTTTCATTCTTTTGTCGCGATAAAGTTTTTTGAGTTAAATACAAAAAAAAAAAATCATCAAATGTTTATTTGGGTTTTCTATTAAGGGTCCCCATTTGTTTGGTGTTATTGCTAATATCAAACAAAGAGGGGGGTTGTTGGTGGCCACAACAATGGCGATTCACTAGGAAGAACCAGTTATCTCTGCTTTTCTATTGAATTTTAACTTCCGAAACAGAAAAATTTTAATAAGTCTAAATTTTGTTATGGACAGATAGAGTACATTATGCCTTATACTATCAATGATATTTTGTTTCAACCTTTTTCTATTCCAATCGTTTGCTTCCTCAAGCTTAATCTTTGCATTTACACCAACCATTACTTGGTTTTTTAAAGATAAAATAAGTTCATCTCTGTGTGTTGGCTTTTTAAAATATGCTCATTTGTCGTAGGTAGAGCCTCTGCTGCTAGCAGGCATCCATAGCCTCGACAGGGTTACCTGTTACCCAGCAATGATCCTTTATCCTGCTTAAGGCTATTTACAAACTTTCAGAGAAAAAAACCCATTTTGACACTTTTTTTTTTTCTCTAAAGAACAATGTCTTGGTTTGGTGGCCAAATTATGACACAGTCATTCACTTGATTTTACACTTTGTGCATGAACAGCTGGCTCGTGATAGAGACCCCTTGTCTTTTGATTGCAACATCTTTAAGTCGTTGCCCTGTTTTGGTGGACAGTATTGGCAAAGTCAGCAAGTTATATATTTTGTGATCATGATAGTCGGCTCGTGATGGACCTCTTATTCTTTGAGATACAGTGTTTTCTCGGATTGTTTTCTCTGAATGCTGTGATTTTCTTTAGCAGGGAGAAACCATTGTTTTTCCTTAAGAAAGCTCTGGACGACAATAATAGAGTTTGAAAACAGCAGTTTTACAGAGAATACTCATTTTATTATTGATACCTTTCATTGTGCTGATATAAAACAAATTTTTTGCCAAAGGTTGCTTTCATAAAATTCTTTGAAGTTGAAACTAGTATCATATCTAGGCTAAAGTTAACTCTATCTGTTAATAATAAAGATCAGATTTTTTGAAAATTTTTACTATTTGTACAAGCGAAAAAATCAAAATCTAACAGAGAATTTGGTGTTTTTTTCTTGTAAACTCCTGTAGTAACCATCGACAACGGGTTTTATTTATAAGAAAGAAGAAAAACAAAAAGCTATCCTACAAAAAATAGAAGAGTAATCTTCTATAGAAAGTATATTTTCAGGATCTGTCCATTAATGGGCAAAGAATCCTTTCTACCTGCTAAATCCTGCAACACAAACGTTGATGGGCCTATGACTTCTACAATCTGAAAAGGACCAAGCCACATTTTCTGGAATTTTGTATGTTTGCCCTTCTCTTCATGAGTCTTATCCCATTTCAAAACTAGATCTCCCATCTGAAAATTTTTTCTGGTCATTATGCTTGAATCCAAAGAGGATTTTATTAGTGCTTGGTGATGAGCATGGGTTTTCTTATCTTTTTCTCATTGTTCTTCTAATTTAATTATTTCCATTTGTCTTAATTGTAAGGAGGAAGTAGATACTTCATCGATGTATTGAACTAAAGACAAGGAGGGGATCATTAAGTGAGTTGGAAGAACTACTTCCTTCCCATAAACTAAATTAAAGGGAGAAGTGCCGATTGAAGCTTTCTTCGTTATTCTATCTGCCCATAAAGCATTTACCAAAGTTTTGTGCCAATTCTTTTGGTTTTGGTCAACTGTTCTTTTAATGATCCTGATTAGGTTTTTATTTGTTGACTCAGCTAATCCATTTCCTTGTGGATAGTAGTTGGCTGAATATTTTAGTTTGAACCCTCTTTTAAGTGTGAACTCAGTCATTGCATTCCCAGAAAAGTACGAGGCATTATCAAACATCAAAGTCGTGGGCAATCCAAACCTAGTGATTATGAATTGATCTATGAATTCAATGATGTTTTCAGAATTAGTTGTCTTGAGAGGAACTGCTTCTACCCATTTAGTAAAATAATCTGTTGCCGTGAGGATATACCTATGCTGTTTAGAAGAGTGAGGAACGATCTCACCTATTATGTCCAAGCCCCACTGACTGAACGCTTGCTCGATGTTTACCGGCTGTAGTGGCATGGACGGCTTCTTTTGTCTCCCTGCAGTAGTTTGGCAGACTTGGCATTTCCTCACGTAACTATGTGAGTCTTTGAACAGTGTGGGCCAATAGTATCCTGCGCGTAGGATCTTATGTGCAGTAGCATATCCAGCATAGTGTCCGCCTACGGGTCCATCGTGGAGTTCCTGCAAAACCTTTTCGGCTTCAGTTTTCTCAAGACACCTAAGAAGCATAGAATCATAATTCTTTTTAAAAAGAACGTCATTTATGAGCTAATATTGTTTAGCTTTCAGTCTCAAAGCTCTTTTCTTGGTGTGATCCAGGTGTGCTGGAGCATTCCCGTTCTTAAGATAATAAATGGTGTCAGCATATAATGATTATGTATCGTTTAGGCTTACCTCATACGTTTGTACCTCTTCAGATGAATTTTCAGGAATTTGTGATGCTCCAGCCAACATTTTTCAGAAGCCTTGACCTCTCACAATGCTTGCTGGTTTGATCTCAAGGTCGTATTCTTGTAAAGCAGTGATCCAATTTGCTCTTTTTTCACCCACGTCTTTCTATATTAGAATATTTCTTACCGCTAGAAACGGTACTATGACCTTGGTATGGGTTTTAAGTAAGAAAGGTCTGAAGTATTTGATCGCTTTGAAAACAGCATATGCCTGTTTCTCCACGTCTGAATAGTTAAGTTCAGCACTTTCTAGATTTGAGCTAAAAAATGTGATTGGAGCTTCCACTTTCTCTTGATTCGCTTGAGTTAGAATCACGACATATGATTTCTCTGAGGTGAATGTGTATAAGATAAAAGATTCTGAAAAATTTGGGGTTGCTAAAGATGGAGCATTAATGATAGCTTGTTTGATCAGGTTGAATGCTTCATGCTCATCTTGACCCCATTTGAAATTTGAATTCTTTTTTATCATGGTTTGCAAAGGAGAAACAATTCGTGAAAAATCTGGGACAAATCTTTTCACAAAATTGATTTGACCAAGAAAAGATTGCATGGCCTTTTTTATTATGAGGTAGGGATATTTCAGAAATTTCTTTGATTCTATCAGGTTCAATGTGAATACCAGATTTTGATACTATGAATCCTAGAATTTTTCCTTCACTTAATGCGAAAAAATATTTCTTTGGGTTAAGTGAAATCCCATACCTTAAACATCGTTGAAAGATTTGTTTCAATTCTTTGAGATGGTCGCTTCGCTTCTTCGAATACACTGTTATATCATCCAAATAAATTACTACAGATTTATTGACTAAACCTTTGAATGCGATGTCCATGGCTCTCTGAAATGTAGCGTCGGCATTGATCAAACCAAATGGAATTTTACGATAGGCGTATGTGCCCCATTTAGTTCGAAATGTGGTTTTTAACTGATCATCAGGATGTACCAGCACTTGATTGTATCCTGAAAATCCATCCAAGAAAGACATTAGTTCTGAGCCTGCTACTGCTTGTAATATCTGCTCCATAGGAGGGAGGGGAAAATTGTCTTTTTGACAAGCTTTGTTGAGATTCCGAAAATCGATGCAGATTCTAATATCTCTGCTTTTCTTTCTAACGAGTACCATGTTGGAGACCCATTTGGAATGTCTTACAGGGAAAATTATTCTGGCTTTTAATAACTTATTCAACTCAATTTTTATTTGGTTTTCTAAATTAGGGTGGATTTTTCTGAGTTTCTGTTGGACATGTTTTTCGTTGTCAATCATAGGGATAGTATGTTGAATAATAGAAGTGTCGTATGTCTTCAGCTCATCGTAATTCCAGGCAAATTTTTTTTTGTATTGTCTCAAAAGACGAATATATGCTAGTTTTTCTTCAGGGGCTAGGTCGTGGCCTAGATTAACGTTTTGTGGTTTATCATCAGTTCCCAAGTTTACTAATTCATAGTTCAGAGTTGAACTGTAGAGCTTGGAATTAGTAGACCTTTTAAACCGACTTTTCAAGTCGTATAATTCTTCTAACTTAACCACTGATTTAGGTATAGCATTATCAGTGCTATTTTGTTGTATTTGTCGATCGTGATGGTCTTCGTCAATTATTTGATTGGAGTAGGATCCTTCAGAGGTGAGGAAATTTACAATATCAGGATCGTCATTGAATACTCTCCAATTTGTAATGTTGTCAGGGATGGATGGTCTAAAGATTAATTCTATTGAGAATCTATCTGGACTAAAATCTTCGGAGGGAATGAGTATAGAGGCTACATTAACTAAAAGGTCTGCGCTCGCATTTTGGAGTCTTGGGATTGACAAAATATTGAATGCCATGAAATGCTCAGTCAGATCTTGTACTAAAGATTGATAGTGTTTCAAATGACTTGACAACAAATGTATGGTGTTACGTACCTATTTGACGACAATCTCAGAGTCTACGAAGACTTGAAGATACTTGATGTTCAACCCGATTGCTTTGTATAGGCCCTACACCAAGGCCTCATATTCCGCTGTATTGTTTGTGCAATCGAATTCCAGTCTGCACGTAAGCATGGTCTTATCTCCTTCTGGACTAATCAGAACGCATCCTGCTCATGCTCCTTCGTTAGATTTAGAGCCATCAAAATATAATTTCCAAAACAAAGATGTATTTATAGGTTTCTCTACAAAATTAACACACTTTGAATTATCAGTTCGGGAAAAAATTTCAACTTGGGACAAAACTGAATTTTCTAAGTAAGGTGATGTATGAGCACTGAAATTGCCGAGGAAATAATCTACCGAGTAATTGCCTATGATACTACTGTTATATGCTATTGCTTCATTTTCCCCCTCCAATTCCGTTACTATGTACTTCTGGTGTAACTCTCGTTCAACCTTTATTTTATTTGGTTTACCATTGTAGGGTAACCACATGTGCGACCAGTCGGTTGAGAAGTACCCATGGAGTTTTTCGGACCAATCCTTGCTAAGAATTCAGCCATAGAATTATGGGATATCAGCTACTAGAATGTCGATAACCTGACATACCTTAGGGTTGGACGACAATCTTATGGTGAATTGATTAAGTTCACCAATCACTTCGACTTGAGATCGATCAAGCTAAACTATGCGCACTGCGGATTTTTGTGGTTGAACATTCAACTTGGCACATATTGATCTGGGTAAAATATTTGTTGAAGCCCCAGAATCTACCAAACAATTGTGCACATTTTTATTGAAAATTTCATAAGTGAGCAGAAAAGGGGGAGTATGAGATCTTGATCTCCCTCCAATCAAGGGGATGTCATTTGGATCGATCTTATTAGTCGTGTTGGTTGGAGGTCTTCCCATGTTGTGGGAAGCTACAGCTGTAGGCAAAGATGTAGTAGGCACGGCATGTAATTCTTTCATCATTATCTTCTGTTGATGTTTCAATTTGCTCAATTCATAAAGAGTGATATTAGCCCTAGTCTTTTTCATGTCATCAATAATATTGTAGTCCATTCATCTGACACTATTAGTGGTTCTTGATGGAGTGTTTGATCTGGTTGGACTAGGCTAGATTGAGTCGCTTTAGCGGTTGTTTTTCTTTGTTGCGACTTTTCTTTTGATGCAGGCTTGCGCCCTTCTGCTTAGGGGTAGTATGGGGAGGATCAAGTTGATTTTTGCTTCGTGTGCTAACCGGAAATGCTTCTTGATCTTCTTCTTGTGGGAGGATGAAATCCCACATTCCTTGTAGTTCCACAACTTCTTCATCATCGGTCTGCCCTTCAGTAGTACTCTCTTCTTCTTCCTCTTCTTCGAATTCGACATTTGAGATAGCGTTGGGTGGTTTCACCTCCATTGAAGGGCCTCTTTTAAAATCTCTGTAGGGCTTTTTCGAAGAAGTTTCTGCCACCTATTTTTTAATGTCAATCATTTCATTAGACATGGTATTTAATACCTTCTGCAACCCTTCCAAATTGAAAGGATCTTTCTTCTGTTTCTTCTTGGGGTCTTCCTTGAAGGTGACCTTTTTAGATTTTCGTTCCTCTATCGCAGATCTCTTTTCCAAGGCTATAATGCGTTTCTCTACAGCTATTGCCTCTGTCAGGTTTTCAACTAAGGTTGTTTTATTTGCTCTATCTATGAAGACTGTTAAGTTTGATGGTAAGGCTATGATATACCATTCACACTGTACTTCTTCGCTGGGTTGGGAAGCAGTGGGAATTTTGTTGAGGATCTTATTGAACCGTAAATTGAAATCTTTGATGGGTTCTCTAGCCTCAGCTTTAAGATTGGATAAGTCAATGATTAACGTTGTCGTTGATCTGTCATCACCAAACTTAGTGAGGAATTGATTTTGAAAGATGTCCCAACTTGTGATAGACCCGGAGGGTAATGAAAAGTACCATGACCTGGCTGTTCCTTGCATTGTATAGGGAAAAAGCCGGACAACAGCGTCCTCGTTGGTAACTCCGTTGAGATTGACATAAAGCATGAAATTGTTAATGTGCTCTTCAGCTAGCATGCCTGCTTCTGGATTGAATTTTGGTATCCATTTCTCAGGATGGGCCGGTATTTGGCTCAGGGGTGGAGGCATTAAAACTTATCCAGGGTTGTTCCATGGAGACTGGGCCATTGTTGAGCTGCTAGTAATTGCAAGTGCAGGGGATGATCCCTGAGGCTGGGAAGATGAAGATATTATGATCTTAGATGATTGAAGAAGAGGGGTTGTGGAAGGTGATGAGTGGTTTGGAATGAAGATGTGGGTGGCTGACTTCGCGGTGAGGGAGTTGAAATGGACGATGTAGATGAAAGAGTCTCACTGTCAGACTGCTGTAGTGTTTTCCTTGCTCTTTTCCTAGTGGGGAGAGGGAATTCAGTTGGCTAGATGTCAATTTTTTCGCTATTTAATCTAGTCAGGGGATGAGCAAGATTGTACTGCGAAGTCACGCTGCTTTGAGATTTATCAGACCCCAGTGTAAAAATAGAAAATCCCTGGAGTTTGTGAATCAGAGTCTGAACTTCAGGGGGTTCAATGGTAGATTGGTCTGAAATATTAGGGTATGTAGCAGCGGTTAATACTCGACTGTTACACTGAAATTTGTCACCATGACTATCTGCAGTTTATATGGCCCCATCAATAGCCATATTGTCCTCCTTGCCAAGCCCCATACCTCTGCTCTTCATGTCAAAACTTCAAAAAGAGAGAAAGTCACTTAAAAACATGTTTATCTCTGGGTACGCAGGTTCTCTCTACCTTGCCTGCGTGTACGCATCCCAAACACACTGTACCTGCGTACTTGCACGCTCTGTAAGCCAAAGGATGGGTGGGTACCCCTGGAAAGGTCAAAAGGCACGAGTTTCATCTTTAAAAAGTTACTTGTGGTCACTTTTAGAGCCTTCTAGAAGAGTGTTTGACGTGTATTGAGCGCCTCCAGATGGTTCATGCATCCCTATGATAGAGGAACTTATCTCATCAAGAGAGGAGCTACCCCATCCAAAAGAGGGAGTATCCCATTGATGTTGGAACTGAATAACTTCCTCTAGAACACTATAAATACAGGCTTTGGGCCAGAGGAGGGAGGTTGAAAGCTGAACATTCCAAAGGGTAGATGCTGCTGGAATTAGGACTTCCATTGTAAACTTGTGAGGAGAGATTACCATCCTTTCTTGTTGCCATATTGGAAGTGGGTGAGCTTGTAAAAGTAGAGGAAATCTCTTGCTGGACCCTGGGAGGAGCTTGCACAACACCAAGGCTCAGGTTGTAATGGTTCCTTTTTTGTTTCCTTAATACAAATAAGTCCATTCTTCTCAATGATTTGTTGTTAATGAATTATTTCATGTACTCCTTGGTCTATGTGATAAATATGCTTTGTTTTATGATGAATATTCAGGTTTATGTAATCGTTTGCTTTGTTAGTGTATGCAGGTCTTAAAGTGAAGGAGGAGCTCATCTGGATCAGCAAGGCTG
>APFE031525877.1:1552-12842 GCA_000404065.3 Pinus taeda | reverse complement strand
AGTCCCAGGAAAGGGTGTATGTTATTCGCAGTGCATATTTCTAGTGACAAAGGTAAGGAATTTTAGGACGCATATGTTTTGAGTAGGTACCCAGTTCTACAGTAGTTTCAAGATGTGTTTCCTAAGGAAATTTCAAAGTTTCCACCTCACGGGGAGGTAGTCTTTTCTATTGAGTTGGTGCTAGGGGAAGCTCCAACATCAAAGGCACCTTGCAATATGAGCACACATGAGTTGGTAGAGTTGAAGCTATAGTTGAAGGAAATGTTGGACAAGGGATACAATAGGCCAAACGTATCAACCATGGGGTGCATTGGTCTTGTCTGTGAAGAAGAAAGATGGTACTCTTAGATTATGCATTGATTACAGGTAGATGAACAAAGTGACCATCAAGAATAGGTATCCATTGCCAAGGATTGATGACTTATTCGATCAGTTGAAGGGAGCAGTAGTGGTCTCGAAGATTGATTTGAGATCGGATATCACCAGGTTGTAGGTTTTAACCCCGTATAGAAATTACCTGCATACAAATTCTAAAACACAGAAAAATAAACATTGCGAGAACATAACACATAAAACACATAGACATAAAGATTTTCCCATTGGATCCCAAAACCAGGACTACCAGCTTGATTTCTTTCATTATGTTCCTTTCAATGTTATAATACATATTTATACATGCCGAAGCATCCAATACCATGGACCGAAAACCATCGCATCCAATACCATGGACCAAAAAATATCGCGTCCAATAACATGGACCGAAAAACCATCGCATCTAAAAAACATGTGCAAAAATCATGCATAAAACCATAGGTGGGTCCACCCAACCTAACATAGGGTCCAAAATCAAAATTTTCTAGGGCGCTACCCCAGACCCCATAAAGTGGGATTACGGGTACCCCTCAAATCCCCTGTTAACTACGTGGAAAGAATATGACACAACCCAACATTCTCCCACTTGTTGTTTTCTTTCCATAGGGGGGCAAAGGAGAGCTTAGTCATTTTTCCAGCCCTAAAATGCCCATTATTTCTCTGCACCAGGAGAAATTCTCAGAGGTCATAGATCTGCAACATTCTTCAAAATGTCCACCTTTACCAACAACACCTTTTTGTCTTCTATCATATCTCTCACAAAGTGATACTGAACATCAATGTGCTTTGTCTTGAATGATATGCAGGGTTCTTTGCCAAGAAAATTGCACTTTAGCTATCACAGTCTATCCTTATAGCTTCTTGTACTAACCCCATTCTTGAACACAATCTCTGCAACCAAACTGCTTCCTTGCTTGCATGAGTGGTTGCCTCTGTAGTTGATAGTGCTGCCTCTGTAGTTGATAGTGCCACTATAGATTGTTTCTTACTCATCCAACTAACTGCACCTCCAAATAGATTAAACACATACCCACTTGTAGATCTTCTCTGATCCAGATCTCCAGCCCAGTCTTTATCAACAAAGCTACAAATATCCAACACTCTGTCCAACCATGGTCTTCCTTGGTAGCACAAACCATAATCACTAGTGACACGCAAATACCTGAAAACCCACTTCACTGCTGTCCAATGCTCCTTTTCTGGTTTTGACATAAACCTGCTCAATACTCCAACTGCATGTGCAATGTCTGGTCTAGTATAGACCATTATGTACATCAGGCTACTGACTACACTTGCATATGGAACATGGGACATATCCTCTTCCTTTTCTTGTGTCTTGGGACACTGTTCAACAGATAACTTTACACCTACAGGAATAGGAACGTTCACCGGTTTATTATCCTACATATTAAACCTCTGCAATATTGTCTCGACATACTTCCTCTGGTTTAACCAAAGCTTCCCCTTTTCCTGATCTCTTTTAATTTACATGCCCAAAATATAGTTTGCAACACCAAAATCTTTCATGTCGAATTTGGAGTACAATTGGGTCTTCAAATCCTGGATAATTTGTGTCATTTCCAACCAGCAACATATCATCCACATACAAGACCAGATACATAACATGGTCACCAATTAATTTAAAATACACACAATAATCTGCTTTACTTCTGGTGAAGCCAAGTCCCCGTATAAATGTATAAAATTTCTGATACCACATCCTTGGTGACTGTTTTAACCCATACAGAGACTTCTTTAACTTGCATACCAGTTCTTTCTTACCCTTTACCACAAAGCCTTCAGGTTGTTTCATGTAGATCTCCTCTTCTAGATCCCCGTGAAGAAATGTTGTCTTCACATCCATCTATTCTACCTCAAAATCAAAAGCAACAGCAACAGATAAAAGTAATCTAATAGAAGTTACCTTGGCAACGAGAGAAAAAATATCACCAAAATCAATTCCCGACACCTGGGAATAACCTTTTGCTACCAACCGAGATTTGTATTTCTCCACTTTTCCTTCTGCATTTGTCTTCTTTTTTAACACCCATTTGCTGCCAATGGGTTTCCTTCCAGCTAGCAACTCCACCAGATCCCAAGCCTCATTTTTGTGCAAAGATGTCATTTCATCAACCATGGCCTCTTTCCAGTGTTTTCCATCCTCTAAATCCATTACTTCCTTCACATTTTTGGGATCATCATCAGTAATAGATAAAGAAAAATGTGAACAGAAAGCAGATGGACTATACCTTTTTGGCTGCCTTCTTTCTCGAACTGATCTTCTTACACCCGGAGTTTGTGGTTCTTCAGCATAACCATCGCGTCCAATACCATGGACCGAAAAACCATCGCGTCCAAAAAACATGTGCAAAAATCATGCACAAAACCATAGGTGGGTTCGCCCCCATAAAGTGGGGTTACGGGTACCCCTAAAACCCCCTTTTAACTACATGGAAAGAATATAATACAACCAACACAGGTACGCATCATAGAGGACATTTACAAGACAACTTTCCAGACCAAGTATGGGCATTATGAGTTTGTTGTAGTTCCATTTAGTTTGAATAATGCTCCAGCTACATTTATGTGCTTGATGAATAACGTGTTGCGTCTGTACTTGGATAAGTTCGTTATTTTGTTAATTGATGACATATTGGTATATTCTAAAAATGAAGACGAGCATGTCGAGCATTTAGCAGTAGTGTTGAGGTTCTTGAGAGAGAATTAGTTGTATGCTAAGCTCAGGAAGTGCAGTTTCTTTCAGATTGAGGTACATTACTTGGGGCATGTTGTCTCTAAGGAAGGCATTGTAGTAGATCTAGAAAAGATAAGGGCCATCATGGAGTGAGTAGCTCCCAAGAATGTATATGAGGTGAGGTCTTTCATGGGGTTGGAAGATTATTACAGGAGGTTCATCAGGAACTTCTCACATATTGCTTATCCTATTACATCATTGCAAAAGAAAGGTAAGAAGTTTGAATGGACAGAGGAGTGTGAGGCCAATTTTGAGCAGCTTAAGCAATTGTTGACACATGCACCAATGTTAAATATTGCATATCCGGACAAAGATTTTGCAGTATGCACAGATTCTTGCAAGAAAGGACTTGGTAGAGTCCTTATGTAGGATGGACAAGTGGTATGTTATGAGTTCCAAAAACTAAATGAGAATGAGCATAACTACCCCAAACATGATCTTTAGTTGAAAATGATCATACATGCATTTAAGAAGTGGAGACACTACCTTATGGGCATGATATTATGTTGATGAGTTATCACAGTGGGTTACGGTATCTATTTGACCAACCGAACCTGAATGGTAGGAAAGATTGGTGGTTTTCCATGATCAGTGAGTTTGATTTCAAGATCATATATATCAAAGGTAAATAGAACAGAAAGGGGCGGTAGATGCCCTTAGCAGGCAAATACAAGTAAATCAGTTAGCAACTATGAGCTCCTATGGATAGACTTACATGATATTATCTTGCAGGGAAGTCAACAAATTGTTAGGTATATTGAGATTATGCACAGGTTGCAACAGAGCACAGGTATATGTGTTGGTATAGGTACAGTTA
The DNA here is from genome assembly GCA_000404065.3 of Pinus taeda. Taxonomy (NCBI): domain Eukaryota; kingdom Viridiplantae; phylum Streptophyta; class Pinopsida; order Pinales; family Pinaceae; genus Pinus; species Pinus taeda. The sequence continues at coordinate 8,898 of APFE031525877.1, read as the reverse complement.
TAGGTAGTAGTACATGTACAATTAGTAATACAAGTATAGGTGAAGGTAGTTGTACAGGTACATGTATAGGTAGTAGTATAGGTACAGGTGCAAGTGCACAAGATGTGGAATATGGCCTTACAACAGACTAATTAGTTAGATTCAGAGATACGATATATGTTCCAAATAACATTGAGCTCAAGAAGGTGAACTTGAGAGCGTTTCATGCAAAATCATATTCAGGTCACCCAAGTTATTAGAAGACACTAACAACAGTGAAGAAATTTTATTATTGGTCGAATATGAAGAAGGATGTAGTAGAGTATGTGCCTAGGTGTTTTGATTGTCAGCATGTGAAGGTAGAATGTAAGCATCCAAGTGGACTAATACATTTGATTGCAATTCCAGAATGGAAATGGGAAGTCACTTCCATGGAATTCAACATAGGTTTTTCGAGGACAGTGAGACAACATGATTCCATCATGGTTATTGTGGACAGGTTGAAAAAGGTTGTGCACTTCATTCCAGTGGAGTCTACATTCTAAGCTAGCCATGTAGCATAGGTATTCATAAGAGATGTTGTCATATTGCATGGTGTTCTGAAGAAGATCATGTAAGACATGGATGCAAAGTTCACTTCCAAGTTTGGGCACAAGGTTGGCCTTTAGTACAGCTTATCATCTGCAGACAGATGGACAGACAGAGAGGGTCAAAAAGATATTGGAGGACATGTTGAGGATGTATGTGATTCATTAGCAGTGAAAGTTTGAAGAGTATCTTCCACTGGTAGAATTTTCTTACAACAATGGTTATCAAGAATCTTTGAGGATGAGCCTATTTGAGGCAATGTATGGGCGGAATTGCAATACTCCATGTAATAACCTGGTGAAAATTCCATGTAATAAAAGTCAATAAAGGAAAAATAATAGCCACGGTTGGTGGGACACTTATTCCAAGTTGAATGTTGGGAAAACTCCTAGCGATGGGGATCACTTGTGATTTATTAATGGCTAAGGAAATTTGCAAAGGAAATGGATAAGGATTTGGAAAGGAAAAATGGCATTTTGGAAAATTTGTTTATGAAAATAATGGAAATTAGGAGAAAAGGGAGGTGAAAGGTCACAGGTTACATGTGAGGATAAAAATGAAGGAAAATAATCGAAAATGAAGAAAATAGATGCCTCATTCATAAAAGGATTCTAGGGATCAGATGGTAACCTTTTGTCAATTCAGTTTTGGAGCTCTCTCATTATTCTCTATCTTTCTCTCTCATACTCTTGGATACTTACAGTTTTATTGGATCACTCTTGGAGGGTGTGGCATACCTGGATTTTTGGAGAAAGAAAGAAAAGGAAGAAAAGGAAAGCACAAGAGGGCATCGAGATCAATAGCTACAACAGATTTTCCTTGTAGGTACATAGTTGCATGTATTTTTTCCTCACTAGTTTTGGCATGCATGGCATATGCATGTGAATTTTTGGTCATGATCTATCATTGGCATGGAGCATTTCTAGGATTGATAGTGGATTTCCTAGCCTTGCAATTTCCTGGATATTCATCGAGATTATGGGTTTATTTCCTTGTTTTTTTGGTTGGTTATCATGTTTCCTTAGCTTGGTTTGAGTCATTAGTTCTTAGAACTCCTGGTTGGACAAATGCTCTAGAAGCCCTATAACAACTTCGGTTGAGGTACTAGTCCTGGAAGCATTGGTTGGAAAAATGCTCTAAAAGTCCTTAGTGGGTTGAGTTACTAGTCCTGGAAGCTCTTGTTGCACATTTGCTCTGGAAGCCCGACGACAGCTTTGGGTTGAGTTGCTAGTCCTAAAAGCCTTGGTTGGAACAAATCTTTGGAGCCTTGGAAGGCTTGGATGGAGACCAATCTGACGATGGTTTTGTGATGTTCGACCATGAGGTGGAATCACTTTTTGATGGGTTGATGTGGATGGCCTCTGGAGTACCGAAATGGTTTTGGATTGATGTGATCTATGAGATCCCACATTCATGCTTGGAATATGGCATGAGGGTGAATGGATGAAGAGATATTTGGCTCAGCCATTCTATGGTCATGTAGAACATGGAAGTCCCATCCCAGGTTTGGAATTTGCATCATCAATATGAGGTTATTTCTCCTTGTATTTCTATGAGTATTATACTGGTGTATATGTGGATCATGTTGTTGTGATTTCCTTTATATTTATGTTGCTATTATGTTGGTTATATATTTGTTTTATGACAATAGATATGTATGGATCTCATCATGTTTTTACTTGTAAATTAATGAACAATGTATCTATGACCAAATGGATGAAATGGCAGTTGATGTGTTGAGGCATCAATGCTTCTTAGCAATTATTAGTAAAGTATGATACACCTATGCTTAGATTTGTTATTTACACTTGTAGATTACATATTTGTGATATGTTTGGTGAAATGCCTGTCATGGCTAGTAGGGCTCCAATCAAGGTATCACTCAAGTGATTGCATTTTTATTGTCATTTCTCTATTATTTTACTGTTTTGAAGTTGTCATTCAATTTTGGGAAGTGACCTTGGCTCTAGGCCTGAAAAAGTGGCTTAAATACCAGGGATGTTGGCACAACACTGTGTAAAATAGTCCTTGGATGCTGGCTTGTAGGCCTATGAGAGTGTCCAAAGGTCCCTGGAAGATGGCATGCACATAGCATGAGAGCATCCAAAGGTCAAGTGGTCCAAAAGCTCACTGGGACCCAGGGGCTGGTTGGGAGAGTTGGATTGCTTCCTGAGGGTCCTAATGCTGATGTTGACTGTATGTATGGTGTGTTTTCATTGGTTCCAATTCTTTAACATGACTTAGGAGGTTGAATCACGTCATAATGGCCTCTCATTGCATGTGTTACCCCGACTGGTCAATTTCTTGGGTAGATGTGGGAGGAGGGTGTTACACTCCTATCAGTTGGAGTGATCCAGTTAATAGGGTGTTGATTGGGCTGAAGATGTTGGCATACATGGAATAGGAAATGTGGGTAATCAAGAAAAATATAAAGGTAGTGTTGAGGATGTAAATCCCCTCTGCGGATAGAGGCGATCCCTACTAGCCCAGACCGGGTCTACCAACAATCATACAATGCTACAGCGCAAGTTCCTAATTGCAAATTAAAGACCAATGATGAGGGCCTACCTGGATTCCAACGCTAGTGCTTGTAGAAGAGGTGACGCTCCCGTTCCTTTGCTCCGACAAATCACAATCCCCACGATATCCATGAATGGACACCTGCACATACAAAGAACAACACAAACACAAGCATAAAATCCAACATATGCAACTATATATCAGTCAGAAAGGATATAACTCATCATCATTACAAAGAAAAATGAAAGTGGAACCATAACAATAGTCGTTTGTTGATAATAGTCAAAGAAGAATACAACAATAGTTCTGACGTCAGATTCTCCTTTGGCTGGGTGATCAGCATCACATGTCTTGCAAAGCTTATTGGGAATAGAAACAAGCCTCTCTCTCCTTGGTTATTAGACAAGAATCCCCTTACTTAGATTTGGTCTTATGGGAATGAAGAAGGCTCTTGCAGCATGAAGCTCTTGGTAACTTGACAATTCTCAATCTCTGGAACTATGGAACTAGCTTACCAAGGAAAATGGACAAGCTTTTATAGATGGAGGAAGGGGAGTTCGGATCATCCACAATAATCATGGGATTGGATTTATCATCAAGGAAGCTTCCATGAGAGGTGGCAAACCACTTCCTCTCTATGGAAATCCGAAGCCAAACCACCCAACTCAAGATAGATTCAGTCCAGGAATTTGTTAGGATGAATCTTCCACCGTTTGTTTGTTAAAAAACACCACTGATTATGATTGGCGCGAGTGCAACTCTGTGACAGAGCGCCAACTGGTGCGCCCTCTTTGGAGGATTTCCCCCATTGGTGCGAGGGCTACACTATGGAACCACGCCAATGGAAAAAGGGCTATTTTTAGGGGTTTTTAGCAGGAGATGTCTTCAGGGCAAATGAAGTTCATGTTCAGGGGAATGCATTGCAAGTGTTTGCAAGTCATGTCACTTCTCATAGGTCCCAAAATGAATCCTCCAAGATACGGGAGAGGGGTAATAGGGATGGTGACAAATTGTTGTGTAACAGATGTCCCCTAAAGCATGAGGCACGAGAGAGAGAGAGAGAGGGGTGAAATGATTTACAAGAACATGTCCAACCAAAAACACTACCGCCAAAAAACCTACGTGGAGAAGTACAACTGATATCTGAAGTACATGATATACGTGGTATGGGCATATCCATCCATAGCAGAGTACATAAGAATCAAGATCCAAGGTATGGATGTAGCCATCCAGTGAGGAATGAGGAGGTAAATCCCCTCTGTGGATAGAGGCAATCCCTACTAGCCCAGACCGAGTCTATCATCAATCATACAATGCTACAACGCAAGTTTCTAATTCCAAATTAAAGACCAATGATGAGGGCCTACCTGGATTCCAATGCTAGTGCTTGTAGAAGAGGTGACGCTCCCATTCCTTTGCTCCGACAGATCATGATCCCCACGATCTTCGTGAATGGACACCTGCACATATAAAGAACGACACAAACACAAGCATAAAATCCAACATATGCAACTATATATCTGTCAGAAAGGATATCAATCATCATTATCACAAATAACAATAAGAGTGGAACCATAACAATAGTCGTTTATTAATGATAAACAAAGAAGAATACAACCATAGTTCTGACGTAAGATTCTCCTTTGGATGGGTGATCAATAGCACATGTCTTGCAAAGCTTGTTGGGAGTAGGAACAAGCCTCTCTCTCTTTGGTTATTGGACAAGAATCTCCTTACTTAGATTTGGCCTTATGGAATGAAGAAGGCTCTTGCAGCATGAAGCTCTTGGTAACTTGACAATTCTCAATCTCTAGAACTAGCTTGCCAAAGGAAAATGGACAAGCTTTTATAGATGGAGGAGGGGGAGTTGGGATCACCACAATAATCATGGGATTGGCTTTATCATCAAGGAAGCTTCCATGAGAGGTGGCAAACCACTTCCTCTCTATGGAAATCCGAAGCCAAACCACCCAACTCAAGATAGATTCAGTCCAGGAATTTGTTAGGATGAATCTTCCGCCATTTGTTTGTTAAAAAACACCACTGGTTATGGTTGGACTGAGTGTGACTCTGTGACAGAGTGCCAACTAGCATGCCCTCTTTGGAGGATTTCCCCCATTGGCACAAGGACTGTACTATGGAACCGTGCCAATGGAAAAATGGCTATTTTTAGGGGGTTTTAGTAGGATATGTCTTCAGGGCAAATGAAGTTCATGTTCAGGGGAATGCAATGCAAGTGTTTGCAGGTCATGTCACTTCTCATAGGTCCCAGAATGAGTCCTCCAAGATGCGGGAGAGGGGTAACAGGGATGGTGACAAATTGTTGTGTAACAGATGCCCCCTAAAGCATGAGGCCCGAGAGAGAGAGAGGGGTGAAATGCTTTACAAGAACATGTCCAACCGAAAACAATGCCATCAAAAAACCTGCGTGGAGAAGTACAACTGATATCTCAAGTACGTGATATACGTGGCATGGGCGTAGCCATCCATAGTAGAGTACACAAGAATCTACATCCAAGGTATGGACGTAGCCATCCAGTGAGGATCGATAAATAGACTCAAGCATGGTCGTAACCATCCAGTGAATGAGTCATGTAATACTCATAATAATCCACAAAATCGCAACCTAGATCCCAACAGACAAAATCTAGGGTCTTGCGCTCTGTTAGTGTCAGCCTTTCCAGCCTTCCTCCAGTGATCAAATATGCTCTTACAAAATTATTTTGAAGTGTCAAGGTCAAATTTTGTCATTTCAGTGAGTCTTCAAGCAAAATTTGGTCACTAGGCTTTAGGTCTAGGGTCTGCTTTAACTCCTTTTAAAGTTGTCCAAATGTCGGTCCATGTCATCATTCAGCTGAGTCTATCATCATTTATGGGGTTGTCATTATCATGTTAGTGTCTAATGAGTCATTTTACGTCTTGTTCATGCTTCAGTTGTGCCTAGGCAAGCTCATTTCCCTCTCCTAGGGTTTTTGAAGGCAATTTCTCTTGGACGGTCAAATCATCAGTAAAACTTGTATCCAGATGTTCATACACCTTCCCTATCCTTAACGTATCTTATCAAACACTTCCCATCCCTTAGATCCGCCAAATTCCTCATTTTTCCACAAACCCTAGTTTCTAGCTACAACCTGGAAATTTTCTAGGTTGGGCCTGTGTTTTGCCCTTTTGGACCCCTTCCCCTCACTCAATCTCTAAGATTCCACTTTCCCTTGATTCCTAACATCCCTCCCCACTCCCAAAAATTTCCCCAAGAATTTAGAATCCCCCTATCCCCTTCATTTCGCTCCATTTCGACAAAATTCCTTGTTTCACACATCGGGACAAGTCACACTCAAATAATGTTCCATAGAAATCAAAGATGAATTTTGGGAAACTAAGAGAGTTTTTTGTCCACAACATTCCAAGGAAGAAAAACCTCCTTCACTTTTTGCACAGGTGTCATGGTTTTAAATAAATGTCAAAAATACCAGCGTGAACGAAGGTGCTCCAAGGATGGTTGGCCAAAGCACAAAAACGAAGGAAAACGCCCGATCCACTCAAAATTTTGGCCAAAGCCTCTTTGACTGAGCATGGTACTTTATTGTGGACTCCCAGCCCAAATTTCAAGAAATTTGGAGAAACTTTTGTCATTTGTGAATTTTTTGTGCCAAACACAGGTTTTTCCCATTAACGGGTCTCACCCCCGGTGAGACCCTTCGTCCCAGCAACTCCATTTGACAAAAACTCAGCATTTCCAGATTTTTCATGCAAAGTTACATATTCTCATGGATGGACTTGAGATTTTGTGAAGTTTTGGGCCTCCAGAAAGTCAAAAAACATGCAAAATTTGACTTTCTGCCACTTTTTTGAACTGCAGAAAGCTGTCTTGGGAGAATTGATTTTTGACAGGGCAAATGAACTCCAAATCCAAAAATTCTAGTTGGGTTGGAAATTAGACTCATATACCTTTCCAAAAATCCTACTCTTTCCCAATTTGGACACCCACAAGTGCCCCAAACATGGCTCCAAAGGGGCGCAACATGTCATGCAGGGGGGCGCGACATGTCAGGCAGAATTGCCCAGAAATGCACTGTACAGCCCAAAAAACGCAGATTTGACTCAGTTTGACTTTTTGAGGTGAATTATGATTCTATTTGATGTAATTATGGTACTTTTATGACACTTTTACTCTTATGTATCTCTTCTAGAAGATTCATTCATGAAATAGGTGAAAATTAAATGAATGAATTGGTTTCCAAGTTTATAGAGGCAAGTTG